>VMDO01000020.1:106638-222875 GCA_007922755.1 Pedetes capensis | reverse complement strand
GAAAGAATGGCAGAAGAAAGGTGCCATGAGAACATAGAAAGACAAAGACAGAGACAGAGATAGAGGGAGGACAGATGGGCAGCGAGACCTCAAGCACAGCCCCAGAGCCTCAGCACACACAAAGCCTATGCTGGGTTGGGGGACTGGAATCCTGGGGAAGAGAGAGAGAGGAGCAAGCTCCCAACCCTCTGCAGGTGCCAGCCCCCATCCTGGGCAGGCACCGCGCCCCATTTCTAGAACCATTGGGCAGCGCCCAGTAGGGGGCAGATGAGGCTGTGACGTGAGTGATGGGCGCTGATTTGGGCCCAGATTCGCTGCTTGTGGGGGTTGGCGCAGCTCCGAGACTGAGAAAGGGTTGGGCAGGCGCACCAGGCTGGACTAGTGATGGGGAAGTGGAGCATCTCAGTGGGGAAACGTCTGGCTCTCCTCTCTGAGGCCGCAGCACAGCCAGGTGACTCGCAACTTGGGCCCACAGGCTGATCTGAGATAGGACACCCTGCAGGGCTTGACTCCTGACTGCAGAGTGTGCAGTGGGTCCCCTGAGTGGCCTAAACACATGTAAACCCACACTGACACATTCACCACTCCCCAGCCCAGTATTCACACCTGGAACAAACTTGTGTGCGAAGGCTGCATGCCCATACTCAGCAACATCATCTGAGCACCTACTGTGTGCCACAGCCCATCAGAAATATTTGTCCACTTGGCAACATCCCACACACCCCTCCATCCCACAGCCCCACATACCTATCACATCCCCACAGCCATACTGCATCACACCTGCCACCTCATTGCCACAAACTCATGCTCACATTCACGCATCCACAAATCACAGTCCTGCCTGACACAGGACACAGTGTCACCAACCCACATTCACACCCTCTCGCAGTTGCTCAGAGTGAAAGGCAATTTGCACAGACAAAATCCATCACATAAAGCACCTGACGGTCTCCCAGACATCCTCACACATATGCACAAGCAGACAGGCATAGACACACATACACAGGCACACACAGAAGTGTTAAGTTGGACAAAAGTGATAGGGATCGCCCCAGAGGTCTGGGTCTTGGTTTTGAAGACAGCAAAAGTCAGCCTCAGGTTAGTGGACTTGTGGAGGCGGGTCTGTGGTCATAGCACCCAATGAGGGCAGCACCAGAGTCTAGGTCTCCTGGGGACAGTCCTTCCATCCCAGCTGACTTGGGCCCTGCTTGCACTGTCTCCAGAAGTTTTCTGCCCTGCTGGGGTCCAGTCCCCTTCAGTCCCTATAGACACCCCCTCCCTGGCCCCTCTCCTGTCAGCTCATTCTCTTTCCATCTGCATCCCTTTTCCTTCCCCCATCGACCCCCCCATCTCCACCCCCCAGCCTTGGTGATAAAAGAGCCAGATTGGAGCGGGTGCCACGCAGCTTCATTCCCCACCATATGGGCCCAAAAGCCAAATCGTCAGCTAAGCGATTAAATCAAGTATGTCGAACAAAATGTTATGAACTGACATTATGGGTATATAATTTTATGCCATTTGTTGCCATCTGTTTATCTAAACAGCCCCCATTCCACACAGACATACAGACTCACACCTTCCCTCCTACCCTCCACCCAGCAGGATCCCCCACCCCAACCAGGGCCAGAGGTCAGGGACGAGAAGACATGGGCCCAGAAGCTGAAGGACTAGAGGCTCTGGGGCTCTTGAGAGTCCAAAGGAATTGGGGGACCAGTAGTCCCAGAGGATTGAGAGATGGGAGAGTAGAGGTCAGGATTATTCACTGGCCTGGGAGGGGGCAAGGCCTTCAGGAGCAAGAGATTAAGGCAGCAGAAGTCCTGAACACAAAGACTGTGACTAAGGCCCCTGCTCGGAGCCATGGACCAGGGCCAGGAGAGGCTCACTGGCAAGCCTCCAGCCTGGCACGTGGCACGAGTGTGCAGGCGCGTGTGCAGGGCAGGCATGAACACAGCAGCTGGGCACAGCCTTGGCTGTGGTTGCGTCCTTTCCCTTTGCCCCCTGCCCTGGCCCTTGAGGCTCCTTTTGGAACCGTAGACATAGCCAGAGGTCCAGAAGCTTAGGCTGGATTTAGTCTTGTCTCCTCAGCATGAGGCCACACAGTAGGTGCCTTGTCCTGCCCTGAGGCTGGGGAGCCCCTCCCAAACCTCGAGCCCCAAATGGCTCCAATGGAATGTCCCCTTGTTAACAGGCCTGTGGTCCCTGGGAGCTTAGGCAAGAGCTGGGCCACCCCACCCCTCCTGCCTCCCACCACCTGGCCCCTGACCACTGTCTGCCTTCATTTGTGGGTCTCTCTGCCTGTCCACCCTTTGTCTACCACCTCTGCCAGGTGGAGTGCCTGTGTCTCCCCCGCCTCCATGTTGGTTTTCCTCTCTTTCTGTCTGCCTCTGGCTCTGTTTTGGCCTCTGACTCTTCTGGAGGTACAGGCCTGGGCCTTGGAGTCATCCAGTTTGGGAGGAATGGTGCTCCATAGAAGATATGGGCCAGAGTAGAGGAGGGAAACCAGGCCAGAGAAAGGGCAGAGCAAAATGACACAGGCTAGGGATGAGGAAGGTAGACAGTCCAGTGACCCTGGAGCATTGTAAGCCTTGGAGCTGTTCCAGGAGCTGGAAGGAGTGTGGCTATGGGTCAGGATGGGTGAGGAAAGTGCAGGAACTTCATGCTGGGACAGGCTAACCCAAAGCCACAAGAAGGCCCAGCTGCAAGGTGCATTGGCAAGATGGTAGACAACTTCCCAGGGGCTTATTAAAACACTTTCTCTAACACACGCATACGTGCACGTGCGCGCAAGCACACACACACGCACACACAGAGGCAGGTCCCACCCATGACTGTTCAGACAGATGTGGCCAAACACATCTCCCACCTCCCCCCCCACACACACACCAGGTACGAACCTCAAGGTCATACACATACACACCTTCATAATCGGGGACAGTGTCACTAGTAAAACAGTAGCTCTACTTTGGTGGTACCCAAGCCAGGCATCCCAGGCCTTGGTGGCAGAGCTCCCCCAGGTGTGCACGCAAGGCATGCCCACTCTGCTCTCAGCCTCCGCTTCCACCCCGCACCACACAGGCACCCAGCATCCTCAGGGCCATATGCCTCTTTCAACGCTGCAGGAAAAAACTGAGCGACGCAGACAACAGTCAAAAGTGAGCTACCGAAACCCAAGGGCGGGGAGAAAGAAACTGCCAGATCGACCAAGAAGACTGAGGCGAAAACCGAGAGAAAGAGGCGGAAAACAGAGACACAGAGCCGCAGGTCAAGGGACAGAAGAAGAATAAGAGAGACCAAGAGAAGAGAGACTTGAAGGCCAACAGGGAAAGAGCAGGATGGACTGCAAGTGGTGCGAGGGGGCGCTGCGGGAGGGCGGGCGGGAGGGGGCGCCCGGGCCGCAGAGAGCGGGCTAGGCGCGGGTGGTGGCGGCAGTGCAGGCTGGAAAAGCTCATTTTGCTGGTAATTTACTCTCCTGCTTTTGGGCCGCTCCGCCTGCCGCTGCCGCCCGCCCGGGCTGCCTGTTCCAATATTAGATATAAACAAGTAAACTGTGTAATGGATCACATTAAGCAGGCCTTGCGTCTTGAGGCAGGATTTAATTTGCATGGCAGATTAGCTTGTCTTCCCAGCAAGGCACCCCGGGGCACCCCGAGCTGTAATAGGATCCCGCCTCTTAGAGCCCATTAAGGCAATTGAGAGCGCCTCCTAATCTCCCGCCCCGCCCTACACCAGAATCCCCTCCTGCCTGGCAGAGAGGGACTTGTGATGGCCCGACTTCATCTTCCCACCCCGTGCGGTGCCCCCAACTCAAGCCCCACCTTGCCTTTAAAGCAGCAACCCCAGACTCCACGGATTGCTCCCTTTCCACCTCTTGCCTCTGCACCTAACCTCAGAGAAGTTTTCTTCTGCACACCCCCTACTCTACTTCTGAGCCCCTCAACTTCCCTCCCCCAACTTTGCTCCACTCCTCTACAATCTTCCCAAACTCTAGCCCAGTGCTCTGACCCCCAACTTTCTCTCTTCCTCCATCTTGCTCTCTCAAACTTTCCATCAGCCAATGGGCTTCTTCACTGAGGTAAGGCGTTAGAACGCGTTCCATCCTTGTCTTCAATTTTTCATTGAGCTTCTTACCTACTCAGCCATAGCCTTGTCAGGATGGGAAGCTGCAATGTGCATGGAATTCAGTGTTCAAGTCATAATTTGGTGTCAAATTTGGGCCAAAGCGGGTAGTTCAAATGACCCTCACTCGTGGGGAGCTTTAAGGTTTACAAGTGCTATAGGTCATCAGTCCTCAGAGGAACTCTTTTAAATCAGGCCCACTTTAAAGAGGAGGAAGCTGAAGCTCAAAAAGGAGAAATGACTTACTCAAGGTCAAACAGCTGGGAGGCAGCAGCTGTGGGACTCAGTCCCTATGCAGCAGCCTTTCTGAGATATCACAATGGTACCGGGGGTCAGCACTGGGATGCAGAGAGGAGCAGGGCTGTCTAAGGGTTAAAGGATATAGTCAGGGTCTGCATCAGGATGAGACTAGTCGGGATGTCCATCCCTTGCCCGACCCCTGGGTCAGGTGAATGGAGCCCACCCCACAGCTCAGTTTCCCCACTCATTTACCCAGAGCTTCTCCTGAGTGGATTTACTGCACAGAACAGTCAAAGGCTGGTGGCATGGGGAAGTCGAGTGATTGCTGGGAGATGTAGATAAGGACTTCCAGTCTGTGGGAGCATCCACCTGGGGTCCCTCAGCATCGAAGAGACCCCAGGTTGGTTGGGCCAGACTGGGGGGGGAGGATATGGAGCTTGCTAGCAGGGAGATGGGGCCCTGGGTGGGTGGGATGGAGCCAGGCTGGTGGAGAAGGGTCAGTTCAGCCCTGCTTGGCTCACAAAGGGTCCTTGTTGTGGGTAATGGGACTCCCCTGGCAGCTTTATTTGCTGTCAGTGGCTTTTATTAAAGTCTCCAGTTTCAGACCCTCCAACCTTCAACCATTGTGTGTGCTCCCCCTGGGCCCTGCCCCCAGCCCCTGGATAAGCTGACTCCAAAGACCCCCCTGCCCTGTCTCCTGAGCCCTGTGGTGCTCCCACCCCCAGCCACCAGCTTCTCACCTCCACCTCCCAGAGAGAGGGCGGAGAGTCTACACACTCAGAGGGAACTTCTTGGCCTTGGCTCTCAACACCCAAACAGACTCTAATCTCCCAGATGTTGTGGCTGGTGCTTGGGGTAGGCGGTGAGTCAGCCTAGGCAGAATTCAGAATGGCACCCAGGTATGCCCTTGAGGGGTGTACACCCACCTATTCCCTGAGCCTGAGTCTGTACAAAGACACAGTAGAATATGTTCTGTTTAGGGATTGAGAAGGGGATGAAGGTGGGGACTATAGTTTGATTCCATAAGCATTTAGGGACACCATTTACTCTCACCAGGCACCAGGTCAATGCTGGGGGTGGGAGGTTGGAGAAATGGGCCCCAGTTCACACTGTTACCTAGCTATGCTCTCCCTGTACCTTTCTTTCCTCCCGTAGAAGGAAGGAGGGAGGCAATGGGAGCTTGGCTGGCCCTTGACGCTGGGTGGGTAGGACTCCCAAATGCACTGAAAATCAGCACACAGTTTGACCTCACATCACCCAGATCCAAAGGTCACCTTTGCAGCCCAGAGCCCCAGGCCTGAATTCGCAGGCAGCTGAGGCATGGTCCTCATGTGCTTCTCTCCAAGAGAACACTTCTGGGATTGGGGGTGGAGAGACCCAGGCCAGACTCTTCAGGATGACCTCCTGACCCAGAAGTTTGGAGTAAAAGTGGGTGCTTTATCCCAGAAAATCCTTGCTGGACAGGAGAAACCAAAGAGGGGTGCAAAAGGAGGCTTGAGGGCCAATGGTGGGGAATAAGGGGGCCTCAGATCCCACACCTGGGCCTCTGAGCCATGCCCCACCCCACCTGAGTGGAGGGATGGCTGTTCCTCTCCATTTCCCCACCTATGTGTGATCTGAGGTAAGCACAGCCCCTGATTGTGTCTGTGTGCAATGGGGTGTTGGGCCATTAGTAATCTGAGCATGTATGTGGACATGTGCATGCATGTACATCCCTGTGTGTGAAAGTGTGTGTGTGGTTCTTGGGGTTCATGTGAACACAAATATTTGGAATCAGGCAGGGAGCCAGTTTGGGTTTCTGTCTTCTGGGGTGCTTCTCTGTAGGGAGTAGCTCTGTGGATTTATGTAGGAGGTGTCTGTGTTTGAAGGTGACTACATGTGTTTGGTGTGGGATGTCAGTCCCGCATAAGTTGGAGTAAGAGAGGAGGAGATTCAGGGGGTCCATAGCCCTCCCCAGGGTCTTCTAAGCTCTTGGCTCGGCCTGTGCCAGGCCATTTGGGAAGCGCCTGTGCTTTATGGTGCGCGGGTGAAAAATGGAAATGCTAATAAGTAGTCGTTAAGTTGTCTTGCAAAAATGTTAAATGATAAATTGGGTAATGTTATTGTTGAAATGAAATATGTAAAATAAATGAGTTATTTATTTCTAATAAATATTTTGTTTACGATATGTTTGTAGGGGTGTTAATTATTTTCCCCCTCAATCGGGGCAATGTATAAATTCTAATAAAGTGCAGGCTATGGTGAAGACAGCAGGGACGGTGGAGGCTCCTCCAGGCCGGGTTGCTGGAGGATCTGGGCTTTGATGGATGCTCCAGTCACAAGCGATTGTTCAACTCACCTCTGCCTCTTTTCCAGTCTCCAAATGTGGTGAGACAGAGACAGAGATTGAGAGAGAGAGAGAGAGAGAGAGGGAGAGAGAGAGAGGAGAAGAAGAAGAGGAGGAGGAGGAGGAGGAGGAGGAGGAGGAGGGAGAGAAGGAAAGAAAGAAAAGAAAAGTCAGGGAAGAAATCAAATAGGCCAGGGGCCAGGGTCTCCATGATGAGATGATTAAATATCCCTAGGCCAGGTCTTTCTCCTTAGCTAGCTGCTCAGGCCCTGGGCAGTCCCATCACTGTGGGAACCAGCTTCGCAGAAGAAACAATAAATATATAAGCAAACCAAGCAGTGAAGAAATTTCACATCACCTACACCCATCAGCAGCGCTGATCACTCACACTAGACTAGGCGCCCTCAGTTATTCCTGCTCTCCTCTGCCCCAGTTAGGGGGTGGCCAGGAGGCAGATGTCCCATCCTCTGCTTTTTTCATCCCCACCCAACCAAACCTTCCTCCTTCCTCTCTTCATGGAAGACCGACTCTCTCCCTTGACCCCAAATCTTCTCCCTTGGCCCCTTCCCTCCAGTCCCTCCTATACAGGAACCTCCAGGACTAGGAATGTCCATGGCTGCCCCAGGGCCCTTTCGGGATCCACCTGATCAGAAATTGAGTTAGGCCCCAGCCTGGGCCCCTAGGCTGGACTGTACATTCCCCTTCAGAACAGGCTGCCTCCCCGCAGGGCCTTCTCTACCCATGGGTAATAAAACTACTGAGGCAGGACCACCTGGTGGGCAGGGACAGGCTGCACAGGCAGCAGATGCAGGGCCATTCTGTCCCTGCCCGGGGGGCCCTCCAGCTCTCCAACTCTCCTCTCAAGCCTGCTCACCCAACTCCTGGGGCTGAGCTAGGCTCAGGTTCTCACACTGAGGTGTCAGGCTGACCTCTAGCTAGGAGTCACAATGGTTTCCCCTGCCTTTCTTCAGGATGGGGGCTGCCACACAGGGATGGGCAAATTCAGGAGTTTCTGGAGAGTCCTTTAGAGTTGAGGTGGAGGAACCATGCCTCCTAGGCTGGGGTTCCTCAAAGTCTGTCAGAAAGGAGACCTGTAGATGGATGTGATAGCAGATATCTATAATCCCAGAACTTGGGACAGAGAGGCAGGAGACTCATGAGTTCAAAGCCAGCCTGGGCTACATAGTGAGCTCAAGGCCAGCCTGAGCTGAATAGCAAGATCCTATCTCAGAAAAACCCAAGGGCTGGAGGTGCAACTCAGTGACAGTGTGCTTGACTAGCTTGCACAAGGCTCTGGGTTCAAATAATAAATAAATATATATAATAATAATGAATAATAAATAAATAAATAAAAAGAAAAAGGCCCACACCTCTTCCACCTACCTCCTTCTATCCACCACCCCAGCTGAGCTATTGTGACTGCCTCCCAAAAAGCATCCCCCCTACAAAGGTATGACCTGTGTGTACTTGCCAATGCATGCACATGAGGAACAACAGGCCAGGCTTGTTGGAAGATGGGGAGACCTCGGGCACAGGACTAAGAAGAAAGGGAATAACAGAGGAAACCAATAAAGATACATAGCACTTGCACTGCCACATTCACAAAAGCCACATTGGCCCCCATACAAATGTTGCACGTGGATGCACAGCCACACAAGTGGTTGTATTGTGCATATCCAGCTGCGAAGCTCCAGTACCACATGATCACAGTCACAAGTGCCAATGTCACACAACTACACTTTCAGGGAAATTTGAATCAGGATCAGGAGCTGTAAGGAAGGGTGACTAGACAAAAAGGGATAGGAAACCATTGCTCATCTGTGAGGCTTTGAGCAAGCAGTGGAATGGGGTATCAACACTGGAAGGAGGGCGCCCCCTGATGGACAGAACAGCTGTAACCACTCCTGCCTTCTGCCCAGGCCATCCAAGCCTGCCCCCAATCTTACCCCAACCTACTCCTATCAAGACATCCAAACATCCCAGAAATGTGTCCACTACACTCTGGGTGAGCCCTCAGCCAAAGAGCATAACTGTGGGTTCTTTATAAAACATGTAAAAACCTTTGATCATCATTTGCTTAAACTGTATAAATAATCCACCCAGTTTTAATAGGATTTTTCTATGAATTGGCAACAAAGCATGAAATGTGATATTTTCACCATGAGTAGTTGGGAAATTAGTCACCTCTGTCCATGGCTCTCTGCTTGCTGGAGAGCCTGGTGCTGTCTGATCCCTTCCTCTGCTCTACCTCAAGCCATTCCTTGGCCCTGCAAATGCTACCCTCAGATCCTGCCTCTCTTGGATAATGGGGAGAATTCCAAGGAGCCCCTGCTGGTTATTACTTGATCTGAGAGCAAAAGCCAATATGCCCCTGTTTCCCAAGGCTGTCAACTGAGTTCAAGGCTGCTCATTCTGAATCCCACCACAGGATCCAGCACAGGCTGGGCTAAGTAAGGTTCAGGATGGGCAGGGATGTAGGGATAGTTATTTGAGGCAGGGATGTTCGTTTGAAGAAAGGGTCAGGGGTCCTGAGTTTGCTCCCTCCTCAAGATATTGCACACCCATGTGCTATTATATACTGATAGAGTGGGGGGCCCATGCACCTCCTCAAGGGGATTAGCCTGTCTCCCAAGGCTGCCAAGACACCCACCCATGCTCTGAACACAAGGTGCTGAGTCTGAGAGGAACCACTGTTGGTCACAAGGAAGAGTCAGAGATTGGGGATCAGACTTGGGAAAGCAGGAGATAAGGAGGTGAGCTTCAGGCTGGGAGCCAAGCAGAGGGCAAAGATAGAGGAATCAGAAATGAAGCCAGGATTGGGAGTTGTTCAGGTGAGACAGTGATGGTAGAAACTGTCTAACATCCAAGAAAGCCTTCCAGTCCCCCTTCCAGAAGACTCCTGACCACTGGCCCCATCACCAAGTACATTGGCCCCAAAGCATCCCTCATCTGCCTCAAGGCCCCTTTGGGGAAACACCAGCAGCCCATGTCAATGACCAAGGGCCTAGGACCAGGGCTGCCCTGAGCCACCCAGCCTGCTCTGGCCAAAGCCTGGTGAGGCTCAGCCTCAGAGCCGGGCGTGGGCAGTGGGGGAGAGCATCCAAGCCTCCTCCCTGAACCAAACCACCATCCACATGCTCCAAGCTGAGCAAGACCCCCTTTCTTTCTGCCCCCTGCCTCTGGCCCTAGATGAATAAAACTCAGGGGGTGGGGGGAGCTATTCATGGAACCAGAGAATGTGTGAGCCGCCCAGTGGACCCCTCTCATTAGGGGACCCCTGTCAGGTGGTGCTCATTAACTTCAAGTTGTCTCTTGTTTTAAAACTCGGGTGAGGGGGGCAGGGCAGAGGGGCACATTGTCTGGCTGCTGCCCCAGAGAGATTAGGCACCCAGGGGGAGGGGGCAGGCAAAGGCCCTTTAATTAGTTACTTTCAAAGGTTCCCTGTCCCCTTTCTCTCCTGTCCCCCTCCTAACCCCCGGCTGGGCCCAGCTTCCAGGGGGGCGGTCTTTTCTGCTTGGCAGAGCTGCCTGGTCACTCAGCTTAAATCTGCAGTCTTTGTTCCCGCCTGGACAATGGGCCGAGCAAGTGAACGAATCAGCTATGGAGGCCAGGGAAGAAGCAGAGTCTTCCCCCGGGGAGGCAGGAGCCAGCTGATGCAGTGCAGCCTGGCACCAGGGCACAGCAGGGGCTGGGCACCGTGGACCCTTTCCAGGCTGCCAGGAGGAGGACATGGATGGACACACACCCCAACCTCAACCCCAGCTCAAGCAGAGAGAAAAGAAGGGACAAATCTCCTGTCAGAGTCCTTTTACACACAGAGTTTCTTGAGGGGATTTCCAGAACCTGGCTCAAGAATGGGGTTCCCTTTGTTTCTACACAGCAAAAAGAAAGGCTTGAGTCCTGCAGATCTGAGACCCAGCCTTAGCTCTGTTACTCATTAACAAGTGACTAATCTCTCTCACCTCAATTTTCCTCACCTTTAAAATGGGGAAAACAGTGCCTTCCTCTTGGATGCTGAGGATTAAATGATCTGTGCAAGTTCCTGGCACACAGCAAGCACTCAGTAAGTGTTAGTTTTTCCCTCGTATAGTTCCTACAGAGTCTGACCCATCACCACCCCGCTACTAAGGAGCAGGTATGTGGGACATGTTCTGTGTCTGGGTGCTGGTTACAGACATGGACTGGCCACCTGCCACTCAGAGTGGGCGAACACACGTTGGGAAAAGATTCGGGAAGAGGTGAGTGTGTGGACATAAAGGAGGAGGTGGAAGGATCCCCAGCAGAAGTGATGGGGGGATGGGGGCCCGCCAACGAAAAGGCAATAATGGGAATGTAAGGAGGAAGGGGAGAGTGAGCCAGCCTGGGGGGAGTCTTGGGCAAGGGGTGAGAAGCTGAGTTGCAGGAAGAGTTGGTGATTTGCCTCGGTCAGCAGATTAATGGCACTAACGAAGTTTCCGAGAGCATGGTGAGTTGGGGGTCGGGGGCGTCCATGTGGAAAGGCACATGACTAGGGATTGATCAGTCTGTAGATGAAACAGAGAAAGCTTCCCGGGCAGCGGAGGTAGGAAATGCCAAAACCAATTACTCCCCAACCCCTCTGGCCTCCAGATCCCTCCCCTAAAGAGTAGGGAAGGGGCTGTGACCTCTCTCTGTGGGTGTATGCACTCCCAGACGCACACATGGACAGGCCTCTCACATGCGTAGGTGATGCCCTGTATGCACACGGCAGGACCCACCCGTAGGAATGGGTAGTCTAGCACATGGTGATGTTTTGAGTTATGTGTCTGTATCCTCCCCCCTTGTATGTGCATCATTGGACCCCCTCACAGATGTCCTCACATCACACCTAGGTGTCCTTGCCTGGCAAGCACATGTGTCACCAGAAGGAGCCAGGGGCCCACGAATGGCAGCAGATATTGGGAAGCAGTGACTCTGGAGGCTGAGGTGGCCTGCATGACTTAGAAAGACCCTGTCTCAAAAAAAAAAAAAAAAAATTTAAATGGGCTGAGGTTGCAGCCTAGTGATAGAGCACTTGCAAAAGCACATGTGAGACCCTAAGTTCAACCCCCAAGGAAAGAAAGAAAGAAAGAAAGAAAGAAAGAAAGAAAGAAAGAAAGAAAGGGAAGGAAAGAAGGAAGGAAAGAGAGAGAGAGAGAGAGAGAGAGAGAGAGAGGAAATAAATAAATAAATAAATTGGGAAACAGGGAGCTGCTGAAAATCTTTATTCAATTTTGGCCTTGAGTTTCACCTCCACAAATTTTCTACTTTGGGCTCAATCTTAAATTCCAATCAGAGCAACTCTGGATTACCATTTAGTTGACTAATTCTTCATGCAAATAACTGACAATTTACCAGCCTCTAGTTAATAGGAGTGTACTCCACTTTGGGAAAACCCATCCTTTCGGAAATAATCAATTCCACTAGGTTCCTTCTAACAACCTCTGATGTTTGTTGAATGAATAAGTGTAGTGAATTGGACAGCCCTCTCTAGCTTAAAGAATTCACAAAGGATATCAAAGAGCTGGGCTGGGATTTAGCTCAGTGGGTAGAGCGCTGCGCTGCAGTCTCTGAGGCCCCGAGTTCAATTCCCAGCACCGCAAAAATGGGAGAAGGGCCTGGCAATCCACTCCCAAGGCAATCCCGAAGCACTCAGCCATTGAAAACCCTATGAGGGTCGCTATGAATCGGATACCGACTCGACGGCACCCAACAACAACAACAACATCAAAGAGCCAGATCAAAGAGCAAGCAAACATCCCTTACAGGACCTAGAGAAGCCCTTGGTTAAAAATCAACAGTTAAGAGGTGATGAAATGTAAGATAAGGGCCCTTCAAACTCCTAACACTAGCCCAACAGTTGCCTACGTTTGGGGTCTTTAAGGGAGATGGGGTGGGGGTGGAGAGCCTGGGCATAGAAAGGCCTGAATTTGGCTCTTGCCAGCGGAAAAGCAGCTCCCTTTCAAGCAGTGTGTAGATTGTGCAGCATTTGCACCTCCAGGCACAGGACAGAATTTTGTGTTTTATGCCATATGTTGAATGGTGTTATTACAGTTATTAGCAATCATGTTTTATCATAAAAGTACTTTTCCTTTAAATATGTGAGTAAAAAAACCCAAAAACTTGGCCATTCTTAGAGTGAATTCTATCCAGTCTAGTCTTCTTGGAAATGACTTGTAGCTTTATAACGTAAGCCAACAGGAAAGTGGGACAGGAACCCCGAAACATTCATACGAGGCCCTGTTGGAAGTCAAGCAGTTTGACACAGGGAGCAGCTACCACACTTCTAGGGTCCACGTGATTATCCTATGGGTGGGATTTCTGCCTCAAAGGTACTGCACAGCCAATGCCCCCTCTATGGGCTCCTTCCTGCCCCTCCCCCAATCTCCAACCTCATGGATACAGTCACTGGGGCTCCTGACCCAAATATTGCCCCCCTTCCCTTGTCCCCTCATCCCCACCCTGTGCCCCTGCCACAAGTCTATGAGGGACACCGGCTCCTCTTGGGGCCGGCAAGCTTTTGTTAGCGTTATGTGAGCCACTAGTGACAAGGGCCCTGAAACCCAACTCGACCAAACTCATAAAAGGGGTCACTGTCTCTTTAATTAAAGTTCCCTGTTTGGAGGTTAAAGACAAACCCGTTTGATGGTGCAGGTGTGTAGAGGGGGGGTGGGGGTGAAGGGTGGAAGGGGCTGGAGGGAAAGGGAATTCTATCCTTGGAGGGAGCAAGGAGGGGCCTCACCAGGGCAGACTGGCTGACCGATGGAAAGGTCTGATGGGGGGCCCTGAGGATCCTTAGTGTGAGAAGGGTCACAGGAAAGATATCAGGCAGGAGCAGGGAGCCCAGGGGCCCAGGCAGCTGGCTCTGATGCCCCTCCAAGCACGTGCGCCCTCCCTGCCCAGAGCCAAGCCCAAGCATTCTGCCCTCCCTCAGCCTCTCCATGCAACATTATGCCCTACTGACCACTCCCCTTGTCCACTCCCTGATTCCCCCCTTTCCCATCCCAAAAGTTCTCCATTAAATGAGGGCCCAGGGGCTAATCCCATCTCCACACAGAAGCAACTTCATCACAGTTTAACATAAAAAGATCAGCTGGTATCGACCCGTAATTTGGACCCATGCCACGCTATTGGCAGGAAGACAGAATAAGTTAGGGTGGCCATGTTTCAAAAATTCTCTGTGTGCACTCAATCACGGCCCAGGGAAGGCGGGCGGGTGCGTAATAACCCAGCCGCGCTCTCCATTTCCCCTGTAGATCAATGCTAATACCAGGAGGCCCCGGAAGATGGATGGAACCGACAGGAACCTTGAAATCCCGACACGGGGGCTGGTGCCTCAACCAATAAAGGATTTCACTGCTGCTGGGGCAGGGACACAGAAACCCTAGGGGCTGCAGGGAGACAGTCTGGTGAGGGCCAAGGAGCTGGGGAGAGGGCAGCTGCTCTTTCACGCTCGCTGACCCCTCCGTCACTCACAAGGTCCCTGACGGATCTCATTCCGGACTCACTGACATGCACACCAGCACAGGCACCCCCTTGCTCCCACACTGCAAGCCGCAAGCACCAATGCCTTCCCAAAGAGGCCTTGGCTCTGAGGGCCACTCACAAGGGGCCTCGGACGCACAAGTACACACACACACACACACACACACACACACACACACACACACACACACGAGAGCATGCAAAATTGCACGCATGCGTAAACTCAAGCCTGACATGGACTTTCCCACCGGCTGCAGTACAGAGACACTCAGACACGGGCACCCACAGCTATCACGGTGCGACACCAAGGTGCCCAAATCCAGGTGTGTACACACAACTGTCTTTGCCTTTCCTTTCTTCCTTTCTTTTCCTCCATCCCCTCCTTCTCATTTCCTTCTGATGCTGTTCAGAACCTTGCTGGCTGACAGCCAGTTGGAGTACTTTCCAAGGCCCATTGGAAATAAATCACTAAGACAAAAGGACAAGAGATACAGTCCTGGAGACACCCAGACAGGAACACACATGCTGGGCTGAGGATAGGAATCCTAGGTTCCAGGGACAGCTCAGCCACAGACTTGCAAGTCACTTCTTCTCTCTGCGCCTCTGTTTCCTCATCTATAAAACCAGAGGTTGAACATTTCCAAGGCCTCTTTCCAGGTCTGGATTTCTGTCTGCCTAGATACAAATCCTTGCAAAGAGTCATACGAAAACACAGGCCACCCTGAGCCAGCACTCCCAGTTTTGTGGGGGGTTTTGTTTTGTTAATTTAAAAACAATTTTTTTAGCTGATACACTAGAAGAAAAAGGTTGTACATGTTAATGCACTATGTAATGATCGATATATGTATATATTGTGTAAATGTTTAAATCAAGTCAAACATATTTATCTCCTCAAACTTTTATCATTTCTTTGTGGTGAATCCTTCTAGCTTTTTGAAATATACAGTACTTGACTGTTACCTATGCGCTCCCTAGCTTCTGAATGCTCCAGTGTATGGTGGTCTGAGGACATACCCACCCCACACAGCATTTCCTAACAAGGGTGCCTATAACAGGGACAGCACCTCCCTATCCTCCCCAGGGCAGGATAACAGGGAGCCTCAGGACCCACTCTTCTGAGGAGCAAAGAATTGGGGGCAGAGAAGAGAGATTGAGCATTGTGGAGAGTTTGAGGAGGGGATAGAAAGAGAAGTACCAGGTTGGCTGCCAAGTACTGGCCCACCTCATGGTCGGCTATCAGATTTTCTTAAGATCTCAGCCTGAGGACAGGAGCCACTTGCATGGCCTCACACTGCCATCTTGTGGCTACCTCTAAGAACTGCAGCCATCACAAAGAGGCACTTGATCCCTTAGGGGAATCAAGTCCTATCTGCACCTCAGACCATCAGACAGTGGGTCTGATTCTGGCATGCCTCACCCCGGGCTCAGCTACTAGCAAAGGAATAGGGAGCTGGCAGGTTCTTCCTGCGGGGACAGGTGAGAGGACAGGAGGCTGCCTTGGGAAAAGTCTTCAGGGTTGCTTAGTGACAAAAGGGGCTGGAAAAAGTGAATGCTGAGATAACTCTAGGACTGGGTGTAACTCGGTGGTAGATGGCTTGCCTAGCATGCCCTAGGTTTGATCCTCATCACTGAAGAAGAAAAAAAGAAAAGATAAAACTCTGATGTGTGGTAGAGATGTAACCATGCTCTTGGATAGCCTTACCCTGACTTAGGAAAACTAACCCTGATCCAGGGGCTGTAGCCTGAGGGAGGAGATGCAGTATTCCCCAGGGATCCTAGACCCAAAGGAAGAGGCAGGTCTGGCCTAATGGAAGCCAAGTCTAATGGAGAGCATTTGGCCTTCCTCAGAGCCTTAAGCTAAGGAAAGGGAGGGTTATGACTCTGCCTTAGCACAGCTTCCACCATTGAGGAAAGAAAGAGCCCCTAGCAGGGACCTCAGTCCTATCTGAGGAGCAATGGGGTGGGGGGTGGAAGCCCCCAGCTATTCCAGCCTCCCATGCCAAGGCATAGTCTAGAAGTCTGAAAGGAACATGGCTTCTGCATCTCTGTCAGCAGCCTAAGGCTGGTGAGACAGCTTGGCAGAAGTTTGGGCTGAGTGGGCCCTCCAGAGCCAGCCCCATCCATCCTGAAGAGATCTGAGATGGGAGCACACAAAGGTAGCCATGACTGAAGTCCCAGGCACGTCCCAAGCATTCCTTGGACTGATTCTTCTTCCTACTATATGCAGAGCCTCCTGTCACCTCTGGAGCCAGGTTTCAGGCACCGGAGGATGACAAACCAGACCCAGGGAAGCGCTCATGTGTTCCCAGCCTGGAGTCAGGGAACCCTGGAGGTGCTGGGTTGATGAGTTTTGTTATAAATTAGAGACTCGTTAAGAGAAGGTAAGAAGGGTTCAGTAACAGCTTTCGGGGCCAATCAGTAACAGTTTTCGGGGCCCATCTTTTCGATTTCTTGTTTGGTTTGTTTATTGCAATTGTTCCTGTCTCATAAGCTTATTGCAAAACCAATAAAAATGATCTATTCAGAGAGGGGAACTGCTCTTTTGACGGGTAAGCTGCTGCCTAGTCCTGGACCCCACTCTTCCCCCTCCCGTGGCTGCAGCCTTAGCCTGGTTGACCAGCTGTCTCCTGCCTCGGGGTCAGCAGAGGGTGCCAGATTCCTGCTCACCAGAAACTGTGTCCACCTGCCATGCAGCCACCATGGGCTGGCCTCCGGCCTCCAACCTGGCCCCATCACACCCATGAGCATGTACCCCAGCCCTCCAGCTTATCTCAGTTATGGGCGACAGGAGGCCGGAATGAGATGCAAGGACACTCACTGAAGCCTGGAATTTCAGGTAGGATTTGGGAGTTTTCTTTCTGTGCCTCAGTGAATCTATTCCTCTAGCATGGACTTCCCTACCCTGAGGGAACCCTAAGGGCTGAATGGAATGAGCAAAAAGGCCCCCAGAGGGTTCCTAGATTCGAAAAGTTTTGGCTTTGACCTTGAGAGAACAAAGGCTCCTGGCCCTTTACACATCCAGGAACTAAGACAAAAACCAAGTCACAATTAAGGTAAGGGGGTGTAGAAACCCCAACCCAAGTGAATTGGTTCTCCCCTTACCTCTGTTCCGTGAAGGACATTGGTTCCATTTAGTGACTATAATATTCCTGAGACATCAGAGATGAGACATCAGAGATGCTCCTGTACTTCTGGTACTTGATTTCAGAGCCTTTCAGATGATAATTGTGATGGGAACAGGGTTGAGAGGCCTTAGGGAAAAGCGAGCAGACTCCTTCACCAACTCATACAGAACTGCAGTGTCAGAGCCAGGGACTACTCAGCTCACTCTGCCTAACCCTCTCCTATCTCAAATACAGAATCAAGGTCAGAGACCTGAAATGACTTGGCCACTGCCCCACAGCCAATGAGTGACAGAGCTGGGAGGGGAACCCAAGGGTGCTGACCCCACTGCTCTTTATATTGCTCTGCTCCATTCGCCTCCATCCTGCTCAGGTCAGAGAGCCCTGCCTCCTTAGCCAAGCCCTGCAGCCAACCCAGCTCACACGCCATCCTTTCCCTACTTGCTCTCCAAGAACAGGCTTGTTTTCTCTTAAGCAAAATTGATCTCTTTCCCAAGGCCAATGTACTGGCTTTGCCTGAGGCCCAGAGAAGGGAATAAACCTTGCACAAGAGGCCTTTGGAGTTTCTCTGTCATTTCAAAGACTCTTCCTTTATCTGTTTGTTTTGGACAAGGAGGAAAAGAAATGAAGTGGGGAAAGGCTATAGCAAAAGTTTTCAGGATATAAAGCATCTCAAGGACTTGACACATCATTAGAGAGAATCTCATCAACATTTTCCCTTGATCTCTGTGTATTTGTTTATACTAATAAACACTCAAGATAGTCTTACTATATGTCAGGCACTGTTCTAAGCATGTTATATATTCACTTATCAATTTATTATACATCATGTAACTAATTTACTAAATCCTTCTAATAATACTATAAGGATCCCAGTGCTCAGGAGGCTGAGGCAGGAGGATCAAAGTGCGTTCAAGGCCAGCATGTTCTACATAACAAGTTCCAGGATAGCCTGGGCTACACAGTGAGACCCTATCTCAAAACAAAACAAAATAACAACAACAAAATCCTATAAGGTAGAACGTTATTTGTCCTGCTTTCTAGATGAGGAAACTGTGTCCAAAGAGATAAGCAGCTTGACCCAGGACTTGGCAGAGATTGAATCGAGAGCCAGCCACTCTGGCTCTTACCCACTATGCCAGTGTAGGGCAAAAGAAAATTTCCTTCCCTCATCTCTGAAGGCTCTATATTAGAGTCTATAAAGTAAACTGGCAATAGATAGATCAAGAGGAGAAAAGGCATATACATTTATTATATGTAAATGCACAAGAGACACATAAAACATGAGGCTCAAAAAAGGATCAGATAACTGATTTTCTTTTCTTTTGGTGCTAAGGATTGAAACTGGGGCCTTGCACACAGTAGGCAAGGGCTCTACCACTGTTTTCTGGTGGTGGTGGTGGTGGTGGTGGTGGTGTGGAGTTTTGTTTGGTTTGTTGCTTGGGGGGTTCATTTGTTTATTTATTTAAGACAGGGTTCTACTATGTAGCCCAGGGCTGGCCTAGAACTCCCCATGTAGCTGGTCTTGCACTCTCAATCCTGGTGTGGGCCACCATACCTCAGCATGACATTTTTATGCTATACAGAAAGTTACTAGGCCTTAGAGTTCCTGGAGGGTGGTGAACTAAGCCGAGCCAGGGTGCGGGGAGAAAACAGAAGTTATCTTACTATCCAAGTAAAGTGTTTCAGAAGAATGTGTGATATCCTGTGATAATCTCTGGGCAGGGTGTCAAGGTGATCTGTCTAGAGGCAAATAAGGCCTAAGGGGGCTTCATTTATTTCACTAATGTAGATTTCCCCTACAGATGCAAATCTTCCCCCACCAAAAAAAAAAAAAAAAAAAAAAAAGAGCCTTTTCTGAGCTATTTCTGCAGCCCCTCTAAATATAGCCAAGTTAAAATATGCCACAGGAGCACACTTTGGGGTGGCATATTTTAATTTCCCACACTGGGAACCTTCTCTTTTCAGAAGCACCAGCAGGAGGGTTGATGGGGCCTCTGGGACCAGGGAAGAGGGCAGATTCCCAAGCATTCTGAAGAGATAAGATGTCCTTGGAGCCCAGCAGTGTTCCCTCTGGACTATCTCTTCTTTGACACCCTCCCAGCCACCTCTGCCCTCAGCTTGTTTGAAGGCCAAGGTTTCATGTTTGGGGCGACCAGAAGCTGCCTAGACCTTGGGTCCCTCCCACACCATTCCCGCTGGGGGAGGCTTCTGCTTGGGAAGGGGTGTGGTGCCTCCTTACTCTCAGGGCCCTGCTCCCTCCCACACAGCGGCCTGCACTGACATCTCAGAGAGGGCCTTTGATTAAAGAGACAAGTGACTTTGCCCATTCTATTGATCAGAATAAATTACTAGGAACTAATTTATGGGCCTTCCCACAGCTGATGACATGGTGGATTGTGCGCTATTGGTCAGTAAATTGGATTGTCAGGCTAGATTATTGGTTCGTATACAGTTATCTCTCATAGCAATATCAGGCAGCCCAGGTAGAGGAGTGAAATCCTTTCTCTGCTGCCAGATGCCAGGATGTCATGAGGCCTCCTCAAGGGCTGGCAGGGAGGGGTGGGGAAAGAAGAAGAGGAGAGAGGAGGAAGAGGAGAGAAGAGGAAAGGCGAGGCAAGGCCTCCGTGAGGATGCTTATTAATTAGTGCAGCATCACAACATTAAAAGAACATTAGTGTGGAATTGTCTGCAGAGTGATGGGGAAATGACATTGTGGCCTCCTCCTGATTCTCCAGCTATGGCTCGGCTGGGGAGATGCAGGGAGGGGGTTGATGAGCAGATAAGGGGATGGGGAAGATACAGGGTGAGGGGCCATAAGGACCAAGAGGAGAGGAAGGGAAAAGAGAAACTACATTTGCTGGGAGCTGCAAGCAGAGCAGGTCTGCTAAGTGCCAGCGTTGCTGAGCCCCACGCCAAGGAAATGGAGCTGCCGTTCTGCTCCGTACATCACAGCCAACGATGAAAAGTTCTAGAGCTGGGATTTCTCAGGCAATTTGGCCAGTGATGCATGGGGCAGTAGATCCTCGCGCACTCTTCCGTGCTTCTGCCAAGCCAGCAATAACAAAAACTTATTTTTTGCCAGGGAAAGGGATATGAGTCAGGCAGCCCATCAGGAGTAAGGGGGGCTTTACCACGCCACTGCGATTTGTACCGCTCCACTGTATCCCCGAGCTCTAAAGACCTGCCAGGAGGTGACAAAGGCAAGACAATTTCAAGTTCACAGTCCTGTGTCTTCGAAGCATAACAGCATGGGGACTTTCAGGGGCTATGGTTGCAAAGTCAGCGGTCTTTCCCCCAAGCCCACTGAGGAGGGGGGACATAGGATGAAGGAAAGAGAGCAGCAGAGAATTACATACTGCCCTGATTTCCTAGAATTAGCCCAATCCCAGCTCCACCCTCATAGGGGCATGGTGGAAGGGGCCAGAAGGGACTAGAAAGTGGGGAGTGTTAGACTGCCAAGCTGGCCATGGGGGAAGGAACATCAACACTGTGAGTGAACACCTCCTGTGCCCTCCTGCTGTAGGCTGCCAGGGTCTTTGCTACCTATCCATTTGGTCCCTGAAGGGCTGGGTATGGTAACGACATTTGGTCTTGTTTTCTCTCTCCCTGTTGAGGTATGAGCCCTGAAGAGGCCTGTACTTTCCTTGGGGCATGATAACCTGTTCTCTGGGATGCAGGCCTTGGGGGACATGTTCAGATGGAGCACTGAGCCCTTCTGACTTTAGCTATCACTCATCTGACACTGGGGCTGGAATTTAGCCCAGTTGGTAGAGCGCTGCGCTACAGTCTCTGAGGTCCCAAGTTCAATTCCCAGCACAGCAAAAATGGGAAAAGGACCTGGCAACCCACTCCCAACGCAATCCCAAAACAATCTGCCATTGAAAACCCTATGAGGGTCGCTATGAGTCGGATACCGACTCAACAACGACAACATCTGACACTACCAGTCACCCAGCAAATAAACCCCACTGATGGGTACCCTGGCCTTCAGACTGCTTGAGATGCCTCTTGGAACAGCAGCAGCACATTCTCACCAGTGTCTACAAAGACACACTGAGATCCCTTCCCTTCCCTGGGTGCTGCTTAGCATGCCGATTTGGATCCTGGGAAGAGGCCCGGCACCACGGACTAAAAATATTCTGCACACTCCAAAAGATAGAGATTTCAAGGATGAAAACCCCTGCCCAAGCTTCTAGATGCATTTTGTGCCCAACTCCTGATCATTCTCCTCTCCAAAAGTTGAACTGTGTGGCCTCTGGTCATTTCTGTATCAGTTTTCATCCTGATTGCTCTCTCTTTCTGGCCTCTGTTGATAAACATGAAATCGAGGAAGACCCTTAAAGTCAGAGGAAACAAGGCTGGGGTCCAGAACCTCAATCCCCAAGACAGTGCCACCTTCTCCTATCTGGCACTGCTGTGTCCCTGCTCTCATTATAGCAACTATGAGGAAATGAACACACAAGCCCCAGAGCACTCAGGCCTCCAAGATGGAAAAGTTTGCAAAGCTTGGAAAAAGAAAAGTAGGCCTGTTAGTCAGTCTATAAATTAGAGACTCATTAAGGAGAGGCGGGAAGGGCTTTGGGGGCCTGTGCCTTTCGATTTCTTGTTGAGCTAGTTTATTGCTATTGTTTCTATTTCATACGTTTATTGCAAAACCAATAAAAATTATCTATTAAGAGCAGGAAACTCATCTTTTGACTTGTTGGTTGAGGTTTCTACAGAATAACCTTTAACTGATCCAGCGTGTCTGCAAGAGAGGGGCAGGCCCATGTAGTTACCATTGGAGATGGACCAAGCACAGTGTAGGAATGTCCAGTCCTGGGGTGGGGGAGGAGGATGGCCACAAAAACAAGAACACCCCATCCATGGCTTGCCAGCTCACCATATATTTATATTACGTATCTGGCACCTGTAACTGTGTAGGATTGTAACACCTACTTCAAAAGAGAAGGGCAAGGTGGGAAGGGGGAGACAGCCAAATAATTTATGGGACTGTTCAGGAAATAAAATTTCGTAAGAATGCTTTCAAATCAGACTAACAAAATGTCTCTTCCAAGATCCCAGAAAGCAATCCTGGGTCTTGTCCCAGCTGGAAGAGAAGACAGCTAATTTTTGTTGCATGCTGATGTGCCAGGCTCTGCATCTCCATTTTTAAAATGTGCATTATCTTCATTTTATTGAAAAGAGAAATTGAAGCTAGGAGACATCAGAGATATGCCTAGGGGCAAAGGACAATATAAGCCCTAGCTGGAGAACATAAGCCCTAGGAGAAGCCAGTTGCCACATCTTTTGAAGAAAGAACAAGAGGTACACAGTGTTATTCTCCCAGGCCTCCAGTCTGCCCTCAGGGAAGATTCACAACCAATTGAGGGAAAACCTGCCCAACTGTGACCCAAGTTAGGACTTGCCTCCAGAGTTACCAACAACCCTAAATCTAGTGAGAGGGAACCACAGGGTCTTTAATAATCACTCTGTCAGGTCACGGGATGGTGACTAATGGGCCTAGAGGAGGAGATGGTGAAAAACACTCTAGGAAATAAATTTGGGTGATTAAATTTCAAGGCAGTTCATGGAACAACAACCTGAGGCCTAAACTAAGTCATCAAGTTACCAAGAGAATCAAGATTTCAATTTAACCACTGCGGCCCAGAAACCAGGCCCAAGCCTGTAAAATAACAGTGGGTTAGGAGAAGGTACCCCCCAAACCTTTGTGAGTAGCTCTGACACCTTCCTTACCTCAGCCATTCCTCCCAAAGGCCCAGCTAGATATAAGTCAAATCCCTGGTCATTATGTAATTCCAACTTTTTAAGTGAAGAAAAGAAAAAAATCATTGCTTACCCACATAAGGGAGGTGGGGGCAGGGAGGGCTTCCAATCAGGCACAGGCAAGAGCCTCTCACAAACCTCTGTGAGACTCTCAGTTTACTAAATTAACAGAAGAGGCCCAATTCTCCTCCAATTCTTGGCCATTTCAATTGAATGCTGTGCACCCTGTTTGGTTTTCGGCCCCAAACAGTCCTGCTCCAGCGGTTGGGGCATAATTTCCACTTCCCAGCCCAGTCACATCCCAGTTGCTGTTAAGCTTTTCAGGTAAACACCACCAGGCCTCTAAGATAAGATTCCCAGGTCTGACTCCCCTCTTCTCATACTGTCTCACCCCCTATTCAACACCCCCAGAACATCACTTTAACTTGTTTGCTTCCTGTTGAGTAAAGCTGAGTGGGGAAAGCTGGAGCCCCAGCAGATTCTGCGATAGAAAAGCCCAGGCAGGATGAGGTTAGCAATTGCAGCTGCTATCATCTCTCTCTTTCTCAATTTCTTCCTCTCTCGAGATTTCACCTCCCTCTGCCCTGGCTCCACCAGCTGTTTCCTGCAAATCCAGCTGAGACAGCTGCTGGCCCCACCATGCTAAATTTCCAGGGGCCCTGCAACCCCTTGGCTATCTTGGCCCAAAATGTGGGCAAATCTCTAGTGTCCAGACAAGGCTGAGATTGTTCAAAAAGCCCTTAACCAGAAAACTGGTAGGGGAAGCCAAAAAAGTAAATTATAAAAGCAGAGAAAGAGACAACTTACAGAGCACAGATTCCTTCCCCAAATAACTCATACTCAGCCCTAGAAATGCTTGTTGCAAAACCAAGAGAATAGAAATGGAAAAAGGCACCAGGCCCCATAGCACACACATGTAATCCCAGTGACTCAGGAAGCTGAAGCAGGAGGATTGTGAGTTCGAGGCCAGAGGCAGCCTGATGAGAACCTGCCTCAAAATAAAAAACAAAAAAAGGATCTAGGGGTATGGCTCAGTGGTAGAGCATTTGCTTAGCATACATAAGACCCTGGATGCAACCCCCTAGTTCTCCAAAAAAAAAAAAAAAGAAAAGAAAAAAAGGAAAAGTAGAGTTTGTTGGACACACAGATCTCCTTGCTCCTCACACTTTCTCCGTTCTTTAGGGCTTGGTTACAGAACAAACATCCTCATACTTCAGCCTGAAATAGAATTTAACCCCATTGCTATGCCTGAGTGAATTCTGAGTGGGTTTCAGAACTCATTATCCAGACCCCTATCTTGATCCAGCCCCCAGATCTGGACTGTGCTGCTTGTCTTCTCTGCCCACTGGTTGGGGATCCTGACCAGTCCTCTAAATGAGGAAGGCACTCCTTTATCCACCTTCTTCCTATATAGGCTTCAGGGTGCCCCTTCCAGTGAGGTCAGTGACCCTAGTCTATTCACAAATGGGTCACCTTCTCCCCAAGGCTGCCTCTACCTTTCCTTAAAGCCAAGGTCTTTGTCTCTTGGTTTGCTTGGGTACTGGGCCTCTTGGGTTGATGGCTGCCTGGCAAGATGGTGGTGAAGCCATGACCCCCAGAGCCTTTTTCTCAGAGCTCCCTGTGCTGGGAATCCCTTCAGGTGCCCTATCCTGCCCACCTTCAAATGCTTATTCAGCTGGGGTGAACTTCCTGTATCCTGTCATCCCACTGGGGCTAACAAGCACAAGCATTTACTCAGTGTCAACAAGAACTCAGAAGCCCTTCTCCCAGAGCACCTCCGGAAATGTGAGGCATCTGCCAGATGATGCCCCTAATTTCATCTCTATATCTACTACATTCAGCCAAATTCTACTTCCACATGTCCCTCGGTCATAGGAAATTCTCCTCTGGCTGATTCATCATCATCTCAGTATCCATTATCCAACTTACCTCCAGCCTAATGTGTCATCTTACCATCGCCAGATAGTTGGGATCTATTAGTGCAACTATGGGCTTTTATTTCAAATCTTGATTTTATTATCTATTATCTGGACGGCCTCAGTTAAGTCATTTTATTTGAACTGCTTTTTGTGTGAAATGGGCTTAAGTGTTTTATAGCTCTCTCATAGTTGATGTGAGAAATTAATTAAATGACATCTGTAAAATATCTAGCATTTTGTCTGGCATATAATAAGGTAGAGAAGCCAAGTGTTGTGGCACACATCAGTAATTCCAACCCTAGGGAGGCTGAGGCAGGAGGATCACCAGTTTGAGGCCCTCTTAGGCTGTATAGTGAGTTCAAGGCCAGCCTGGGCTATGTAGAAAAAAAAAAGAGAGACATAGATGTTTATATACAGTTAAATTCCATTTCCTATGCCAACTAGTATCCCATACCAACACTCCAATGTCCTTCAGTGACATCATTGTTTCTAGAAAATTGCATCCATAGAGCCTGATGCCTAAAGTATTATTCTAGAGCCAAGTGATAGACTTCCCATTATAAATTAATAAATTTAGTCTTTCAAGTTTGATCTATCTATCTATCTATATATATATATATATATTTTTTTTTTTTTTTTTTTTTTGCGGTACTGGAGGTTGAACCCAGGGACTCGCGTCTGCATGCTTTGCAAGTGCTGGACCACTGAGCTGCGCCCCCAGCACCCCCTTTTTTTTTTCTTTTTGAGACAGGGTCTCGCTAAGTTACGCAGACTACCTCTGGTCTTGAATTTGTGATCCTCCAGCCTCCGCCTCCCCAACTGCTGGGATTATAGGCATGCGCCACCGCGCCCAGCTTTGATTAATACATTTTTGCCACTAGGACAAGGGTCTGCTTCTGGTTGCACATAAAATGACTTTTCTGAGCTCATAACCCTGAGGGTAGGTCTTGGACCAGAGAAAATTCTCCAAGATAGTTAATGCCTGTTCTCTGAGAAACTTCCCAGAAGATGGCCTGCCCACTACCCCATGACACCTGGTGACCTCTGTATCTGACATCCCTGTATTTGCTGCCTTCTCCTGGGCATTTAGAATTGTTCTATGCTAGGCACAGTGTTCACAGACAGTAGGTGTTTAGGACCTACTTGTTTTGTTGGTGTGTGGGTGAGTGGGTAGATGGTTGAGTGGGTCACCAGAAATTTGTACTTTTTTTGAGGCCAGGAAGCAGTGGTGGCCTAGCAACAACAGAATCTGCCTAGCAACAAGCGTGAGAGGCAGAGCCTGTTGGAATCGTTTCGAATGGCTGACGAATAGGCAGAGGAAAAAGAGACCTTTCTGGATCTTGTCAAGCTGAGGTCTAAGGCCAAAAAGAGAAAGGAGACCTCTAGGGATCAGGAAAGAAGTGTGGGAGGCAGGGCAAACACAGAGTGTGTTTATTTGGAGACTCAACAAACCCAAACCGGAAAAAGCCTCATGCATTTTCCAAAGTGC
Organism: Pedetes capensis; assembly: GCA_007922755.1. NCBI lineage: Eukaryota > Metazoa > Chordata > Mammalia > Rodentia > Pedetidae > Pedetes > Pedetes capensis. The sequence goes on along the minus strand of VMDO01000020.1, from coordinate 196,412 downwards.
TTAAGGAAAGGGACGCCATCCTATTCCCAACCTGATGAACGGATGCCCCAGACAGGACACATTCGAAGAGACTATCACCTTTCCTGAACTCCAGTTTGCAAGGGTACAACAGGATACACTTTCATATGTGCTGTCCAGTCTGGAATTTGTTCAACATGGAAAGCCATAACCCCTTGGAAAGGATAAAGACCTGCATTCCCTTAAAATTAATCCACAGGCAGATTAAGCAATTTTCCAACACAGTCTGTCTAGGCAAGGAACCATTAAGAACTTGGGACTGGTCTGGCTTGAATCGTTTGCCTCCTTCCCTTTTTTCCACTTCTCCCAAGGGCCTGAACATGCCTCCTGTGAACCCTCAAGACCCTCCCCTAAAGAGAAGAAAAGTTGTCATCAGCCTTTGACCTGATTAATAATTAAAACTGCTGAGTTTGAGCTGCCCCTCACAGAGAGGTGCTCCAAAACCCCAGCAAACTTTAACAAATAACCAGCTTGCTCAGGGGAGAGAGGAAGCTTTTTTCACTAGACAAACTGACAATTAGCCGCTATTCAAATCCCCCTCCAGTCTTAGCATATTGGTTCTTCTTTGAAAGTGGCTCGGCATGGGGTAGAATTTTTGGCCTTGAGTTGAGAACTACTGTGCATAAAATCAAAGCAAGGAAGCCAGCAGTCGAGAGAATAGAGGCTATTTGGGGATTAGTGATTTCAGAGTTAGATTTCTAATAACTTGGTGAGTGGTGGGTTAGGAATGTCCTCCAGGAGCATCAGGCAGTCAGCACTGTGGGACATGTCCTCACACTGAACTGGAAAGCAATGAGTCACTACCCTAGAGAGCAGAAATACAAAATGGCATGAAATAACTGCAACTCAGCAGCACCACATGGTAATCTGCCTTTTGTAACTGCTGCAGGCTACATCCTATGCTTACAGTCTTGGGGTTACATGTGAGGCCCCAAGTTGGGCTCCAAGTTTTCTCTCCAAAGAGCCATAAATATAGGCGCCCCCACATTAGGGAACACATTGACGGAGAACAAAGGGAGGAGAGTGGATGAGATGGGAGAAGAGAGAAGGAGGGGGCAGGCATTCAAACTGCTCATTTTCCCCTAGGAAGCATAAGGCCCAGCCACTACGGTGGGTGAGCAAAGCAAATTGGTAATGGGTGATCCAGATTGCATCGTGCAGTCTTGCCTGCTTTCCAGGCACTTACTGAACTTTATAACTCTTTTGGGGCTAAGGCACAAAAACTCAGGGTTTCTTATTGACCAGTTGGGGAGAGGAAGTCTAAGCTGGCTGGTCCAGGTCTGTTGCTTCTCTGCAAGACAATACTATAGTCCATCAAGAGATTTTTTTTTTTTTAAAGATTTTTTTAAAGGTGGGGGGATGGGCTGGAAAATCATGACATGATTCAGCAGCTGCAGCAGCTTCTTGCAATAGCCCAGCCTAGAAAGCACTAGAAAACTCAGTTTTTCAGAGATAGAGAAGGCAAAAGGCAGAGACCCACAGATGGCTGTTCATCCTATCCACTCTGTGGAAGAACAAGGCAGTTCTGTAAGGTTAATTTTCTTTTTATTATTTTTTGTTCTGATTGAAATGTGACTTATAAACAATAAAATGGATGGTTCATAAGTGTATGGCTTGATGAATATATGCATATAAATAGATACATGTATATATACACACATATATGTACATATATTTTAATCCCTGTAATCACTAATGAGGTCAAGTGTAAAACATAACCACTACTCCAGAAGGGGGCAGAGATTTAGCTCAGTTGGTAGAGTGCTGCTCTGCAGTCTCTGAGGTCCCATGTTTGATTCCCAGCACCGCAAAAATGGGAGAAGGATGTGGCAATCCACTCGCAAGGCAATCCTGAAAAACAATCAGCCATTGAAAACCCTGAGGGTCGCTATGAGTCGGACACGACTCGACAGCACCTAACAACAACCCCAGAAGGTGTCCTTGTGTCCCCTCACAGTCAATATTCATCCACTCCCCAAAAGTAGCCATTTTTCTACCCTGTCTCTAAACAAATTTTGCATCATTTTGAACTTCCTATAAGTAGAATCACTTAATATGTACTCTTACATCCACCTTCTTGTGCTAAACATAGCTGTGAGATTCATCTATGTTGTTTTGGGTATCAATAGTTCATTCTCTTTCATTGCTGTGTGTTATCCCATTGTATAAATAAAGCACTGTCGATCCATTCTACTGTTGAGAGATGTGTGTTAATTTCCATTTATGTCTATTATGCATAAAGGTCCTAAAAGCATTCTTGTATTGTCATGTGGTGGATGTCAGCACTCATTTCTGTTGGGTATATACCCAAGACGCCTGCAGCCATAGCCCTGTGGAATCTGATTCCGTCAGATCTCGGAAGCTAAGCAGTGTCGGGCCTGGTTAGTACTTGGATGGGAGACGGCCTGGGAACACCAGATACTGTAGGCTTGAGAGAAGGGCCTAGCAACCCCCTCCCAAGCAATCTGCCATTGAAAACCCTATGAACAGCAGAGAAGCACTGACAATAGTGTTTCACTTGTTGTACAGAGGGTTGCTATGAGTCGGATACCGACTTGACGGCACCTAACCACAACAACAACATATACCCAAGAGTGGAATTGTTGGGCCTTTTATTTATAAGCAAGATAACCTGGACTCTGAGAGGGCAGATGCCATGTCTGTCTTCTTCACTGCTTTATCCCCAGAGCTTGTTGCAAAGTAGGTACCCAGTAAATATTTTTGGAAAGAATAAAAGAATATTGATAAAAATGTCAATTTTTCCAAAATGAATATACATATTTGATGCAATTCTAATTGGATAACAAGAAAGATTTTATTTGGAGGGAAAATTGAATTAAATGATCTTAAAGTTATATAGGAGAATAAATACTTTAGAATGCCAAATAAAACTGTGAAAAAGAAAAATGAAGGGTGAGACTTGTCTTCTCAGAAATCAGACTGTACCATAAAACCACTGTAATTAAATCAATTTGGTATTGGCATGGGAATAGATAAATGGATCAGCAGAATAAAATAGAGAACCCAGAAATAGACCAAGTATATATATATGAGAATTTACTACTATATGACATAGTTGGTATTTCAATTCCACGAAAAAGAATGGATTATTTAATAAATGGTGCCAAGACAACTTCCATCTGGAAGAAAATAAAACTGGATTTCTATTTTATTCTACATACAAATATAAACTCCATATATTACAGACAAATGTAAAAAATAAGACAATAACAATCTTGAAAATTTAGGAGGCTACATGTTCAATATAAAGGGGAGTTCTTTGTAAACCAAGACTGGAAATATAATATATATATTTTACTCTGTAACAATTTTTTAAAAGTGTTTTTATGGCAAAAGATAAAATAAAGTCAATAGACAAACAATAGATTTCTAAGGAGAGATGAATAATTAAAAACAACAATAAATAAAAAGGTTTTAAAACTATGCAAAAGGAAAACAAAACCCAATAGAAAAATGAGCAAAGGAGATCAGAAGGCACTTCACAAAAGAGCATTTTTAAATGATCAACATGCACAGGAAAACAAGCTCAAAATTATTAGTATTCAGAGAAATGCAAATTAAAATATGAGATTTTATACCTTTCAGAGTAGCAAAAATTAAAATGAGGGTAATTTCCATTGCTGGCAGGGATGCAGGGAAAACAGTTTTTACATTGCTGTTAGAAATGTAAATTTCTACAACCCTCTGTACTCTGGAAACATCTTTAGAAATTGAAAATATGTATGCTTTTGACTCATAAATCCCACTCATATCCCATAGAAATGAAAACACTAGTACATAAGTATATATGCACATATGCTTGTACATATGTTTTATTTGTACTGGTCATTCTCCCCACCTTCCAACCCTGGAAAAAAAAGAAGGAACAAAATAAAACTATAAATAGAGAACAAGTGGTATGCTAGTTAAAGCCAGGAAAAAGTCCTTATTTTTAGCATTTGGAGATTTCTATGGTATAAATATTCCCACCATGTCCAATTTCAAGCTACCAGCTTGATGTCACTGAATGCCTGGTTGGGAAGAGATATAAACAGTTCTAGAAAGTCAGGACTCCAACATATATATACTTAGAATAAATTATAGCACAGCCACATCTCTATTAGCAGTCCTTAAGAAGTATGAGATGGTCCTTGCAGGGTGCAGTGGTGCACACCTGTAATCCAGGTGATTTGGGAGGCAGAGGCAGGAAGATTGTGAGTTCAAGGCCTGAGGCAGCCTGAATAACTTAGTGAGACCCTGAATCAAAATTAAAAAATTAAAAATAGGGTGGAGGTGCAGCCCAGTGGTAGAGAACTTGCAAAGCATGTGCAAGACCCTGGGTTCAACCCACCAATACTGAGAAAGAGAAGAAGGAGGAGGAGGTGGAGGTGCAGGAAGAGGAGGAGAAGGAAAGACAAGGAGAAGAAGTAGAAGTAGTAGTAGCAGTATGATAGTCTTAAAGAAGTCTACTTAGTGCATGCCCTAGAGGTACTGTTGAGGGAAAAAAAGCAAGAGGCTAAAAAGTGTACAGGGGCTGGGATTTAGCTCAGTTGGTAGAGCGCTGCACTGCAGTCTCTGAGGTCCTGAGTTCAATTCCCAGCACCACAAAAATGGGAGAAGGGCCTGGCAATCCACACCCAAGGCAATCCCGAAACAGTCAGCCATTGATAAACCCTATGAGGGTCACTATGAGTCAGATACTGACTCGACAGCACCTAACAACAACAACAACAAAAAGTGTATAAGACAACATAATCATATTTTTATAAAATATACATTGACATTGAATGTATGTGCATTCTAGTTGCATATGATTATATGAATTTCAGAAGAGGAGGAGTGAGCCAAAGAATAAAGGGTAAACAAAAAGGGCACACTTATGCATTATACATGTACATAGAGAAATAAAATCTTTTTTAATTAAAAAAAAGAAAGAAAGAAAAATACATTGAGCCTCTGATACATGCCCAGTTCTGTATCAGGCTGTTCTGAACCAGGCACTTGGGAATATAGGAACATGTAAGACACGGTTTCATTCTTTGATTCAGCTAGAAATATAAAAGGAAATAGTGAGAGTGCAATTTATTATCTCCAAGCAGGTATGAATTAAGTGCCACAATGGAGGGACAAGCAAAATAAAAAGAGGGCTTTAAAAAAAAAAAAACCAAGCAAACAAACAAACAAACAAAAAAAAAAACACTAAGCCTCCCTCTATCACCACCAATGCCTTCCTTGCCCCAAGCTTGCTGCCAAGTCAGATGCCTCCCACTTTCTTGCAGGAGGCTCTGGAACCAACCTGTTTTCTTCTCCTTGGGGAGGTGACTTTGTCAGCCTCACAGATCCTCCTCCCCAGCTGCACTCAAAGAAGAACACAATTTACTTTAAAGCTTTTACTGAATTACTGCTACTGATTTACTGCTAATCACCATGGAAACAGATGTGGAAAACATAAAGAACACAACTGAGGAAGCCACACATAGTGAAGAATCTTCCAGGTGACACAGGTTGGTTCTGGCCATAGATCTTGACTCCTTTTCCAAGATGGTTACTAGAAGTCCTCACTGGATGCTACCTTCCCCTTTCATTCTCTCTCAGTCTCTGCCTTTCTCCTCTCTCCTCCTTCTCCTCCTCCTCCTTCTCTTTCCCTTCCTCCTTTTCCTCCTCCTCCTGCTGCTTCTTGCTCTCAAACTCTCTCCCCATCTTCCCTGTCCTTGGTATGCCTAGCTATCCATCAAGTAAGACCTACTCTGAGTTGCCATCAACTTTCCCTTGGAGAAGGCTCCTTCCTCCTCAGAGGGGTTCTGTTCTCCTGGGCCTCTCTTTTATTGGGTTTTTGTCTCTATAACACACCGACAAATAGGCCAGACAGGTAATCTGTATGTCTCCAAACCAAGGATTAGCTAAAGCCCAGTAAATCCCACTTGGCCCCAACAGGCTTTGTCTCCAGGAAGCTTCAGCCCCTGATGAATTCTCCACAGAGAAGTCCCTCAGCTGGTCAAAATCCCCCTCACCCCCTGACATCCAAACTTCTCAAACATTGCATCTCCTCACTGCCTGAGGCCACCCTTCGTCCAGCTTTAGTGGCGTTCATCCCTAGACTGTCAGGAAACTGGCAAGGATCCTCCATCCTGAAAAGGCTACCTTTTGCCATCTTGCATTTAAATAAGGCTTTTTGAAAGCTCTCTGTGCTCACTTTCTTTCATTGATCCACATCCAAATTATTAATCTAAATTTTTAGAACATTTATACTAAGTACTAAATTACACAGGAAAAAGGCCAGAAGGCCTGTGTTTACATAGGAAGACAAAGTGGGTTTCATCAGGGAGTCAGAGGTAATGTCAATTCCAGCAGATCAGGACAAACTGGAAAAGAGGGGAAAAATAGTTTGGAATTTATTTATTTATTTAGGAGATGAAGGTCTTGTTGTGTTGCCCAGGCTAGCCTTGAACTCCTGGGCTCAAGTGCTCTTCCTGCCTCAATTGAGTAGCTGGGACTGCAGGCACATGTGCCCAGCTCAGAGTTGAAATCTTAATAGTCAGATAAATGCCTAGTGAGCCCAGCTGGGGTAGGGGGACTTGCAGAGAGTGGCCAGAAGTCAGAGGTGGCAGCAGAAGAGCACAGAGGAGTCAGAGGATACTGCCATGAATCAGGGGGAACATTCAGACGGAGCTCTTGGAAAAGATTTCATCTCTGCATTTGGCAGCAATGTCCCAGCAGCCTGAGATGGAGGTGAGACCACACACACCCTCACAATGGATGAGTGATGTTCCTAGACAAGGCCTAACTGCCCACTGTTGGCACTTTAAGTTTTATCTTGATTTTAATCTTCATTGTTTTCCTGCTTACACAAGTAAGTCATATGCACAGTAATTATGTCAAATGTTACAGAAATATGCAAGGTTGAAATGAAAATTCTACCCCTCAAAGATATAACCCTAACCCCTTTGAAGTTGAAGTGCATGCATCCAGATTGCTTTCTCTGCAGACACGATCATCTAATATATATGCACATATATGTAAAATTTTACAAAGCTACTTAGAACTTTAAACAATCTTAAGTCTAGAAATAGATACTATGTTCTCTTGTCTCACCCACATGTAGTTTAAAATAAAAATACTAGGCAGTAAAACAAACAAAAACTCAAATTTTTTCCTCTAATTGTTATTTCAGTGCATATATATATATATATATATATATATATATATATTCTCTCAGAGTTGTTTTCTTTTTTTCTTTGTTGGTACTGAAAGCATATGCTTGGTTTTACAAATTAACTAATCTAACAACGCATACAATATACACTGTCTTGCAACTTGGGATTTTTTTCCACATAACATATCTTGGGCATCTGTCCATGTCAATATCTAAGCATTACTGTGTCTGGCAGGTGCGAGCTCCTCTCCAGGGAAAAACAGCGTTCTTCAAATGCCAGTGTTTATGGCCAAGAGTTAGGCTCTTAGAGCAATTTTCATGGCTTTTATAAATTAGTGTAACAACCATTGGCAAAATTTCTCCAGATTTAGAATTTCATTCACAAACAATTAAACTTCCTTCAAACTTTTATGGAAAGAGGTAAGATATAAATTAACTCATTCATTTATTCACAGGTACTTCAACCTAGGAACAGTGAGTGTCCTTGTCATAGGGGTGAAAGTAGAAACTAGAGAAAATTCATTAATACAAGTTTTCCTTTGTTAGCTCTGTTAGAGAACTTAGAATTGGATTGTATCTTACATTGGTTACTTAACTATTACTTTAAAATGGCACTTTTGTCACTGATTACTAATTTTATTGTATTGTAGACAGAGAATGTTATTTGTTTGACATCCCATCAAATCCTTAGAATGTGGTTATTCTTTGTAAATATTCCACATGTGCATGAAAGAATGTAAATTGATGCTGCAGTTTTGTCCACCATCCTCAGTGAAGGAAGAAATCAGAAGACCAAAGTCCATAATAGTATTTGAAATTAGCATTGAGGGCTAGGGATGTAGCTCAGTGGTAGAGCACTTGCATAGCATGCATGAGATTCTGTGTTCCATCCCCAGCACTGAAAGAAAAAAGAAAAAAAAAAAGAAAGAAAACAGAAGGGAAGGAACAAATGAAAGAAAAAAGAAGGAAAGGAAAAGGAAGAAAAGGAAGGAAGAGGAAGGAAGGAAAGGGAAGGATAAAATAGAAGGGAAGGAAGGAAGAAAAGAAGGAAGGAAGGAAGGAAAAAATAGAAAGAAACAAAGAAGGAAGGAAGGAAGGAAGGAAGAGAAGGAAAGAAAGAAGGAAGGAAAAACCTAACATTGAGAGACAAGCTTAGATTACAATGGTTTCTCAGACTTTGTTGGGAATTGGTTCCAGGACCCACTCAGATGCCAAAATCCAAAGATGCTCATGTGTCTTGCATAAAATGGCATAGCAGTTGCATATAGCATATGCATATCCTCCTGTACATGTTGAATAATCTCTAGATTATATATAATACCTAATACAAAGTAAACTCTATATAAATAGTTGTTATGTAGTATAGAAAATAACAAGAAAAAAGTCTACACATGTTCAGACAGATAGCATTTTTCTCAAATATTTTCAATCCACAGGTGATTGAATTCACTGATATAGAGTGCTATTCGCCTATACAATAAGTCTTAAATTCACCTAACTGAAACCGACAAAGGTTTTCACACACACAAAAAAAACTTTTTTAAAAGTATAAATGGTTTGTAAAACTTTCAAACCAAATAAAAAATTATAAAGTTGAAAGTAATAATTCCCCGATACCTCCCAATCCTGGAGAGCTCGGCAGAGTGAACCACAGTTAACAGTTTTGGGTACAAGTAGTTACTGATGTGCCAGGTACAGTGGCACACACCTGAAATCTCAGTAACTCAGGAGGCAGGAGCAGGAGGATCATGGTTCAAGGCAAGAGGCAGCCTATGTAACTTAGTAAGACTCTGTCTTAAGACAAAAAATTAAAATAAAAAATGGGCTGGAGATGAAGCCCAGTGGTGGAGCACTTGCAAAGTATGTATGAGGCCCTAAGTTCAACTGCTAAGTACTGAAAAAAAAAAAAAAAGTCCCTGACTTATGATGTTTCAACAATGATTTTTTTTTACTTTGGCAATATGAATGCAATACACAAACAGTAGAAATCACATTTTGATTTTCAAATTTTGATCTTTTCCTGGGCTATCAATATACTACACAATATTCTCTAGTGGATGCTGGGCAGTGGCAATGAGCCACAGCTCTTAGTCAACTATGAAGGGGAATGACCAATACTCTATAGTGTTCTGTGTTGCTAAGCTACGATGTTTGGTAAGTTAGGGCATTAAATGCAATTTCCACATACAATATTGTCAATTTACAATGAATTTATTGGAATGCAACCACATTGTAAGTCAAGAAGCATCTGTATTTCCTTACAGACATTGTCTAAGTATATATAAGAAAATGTAAGTAAATATTATATGCCTATCCTTAAAAAGAAATCCCACATACAAAAGGGACTTCAGCTGGGTGCAGTGGCTTACATCTGTAATCCCAGTGGCTCAGGAGGCAGAGGCAGGAGGGTCACAGGCTCAATGCCAGAAGCAGCCTGCATAACTTAGCAAGAACTTTTCTCAAGATAAAAAATTTAAAAATGGGATGGGGGTGCAACCCAGTGGTACAGAACTTGCAAAGTATGTGCAAGGGCCTGAGTTCAACACCCAACTACCACAAAAAAAAAAAAAAAAAAAAAAAAAGGCAGGGAGGGAATTTCACTACCTGCATAGTTTTGTGCACTTTGCTTTTTTCGCTTTATGTAGCTCAGGTATATTTTCATATCAACACATTTATATTCTCTCCAGTCTTTTTAATAGTTGTATGAGTATTATACAGTAAAGCTATTCCATAAATTATTAAATAATCCTTTTTTGATGGACATTTGCATTATTCCCAGTTTGGCTATTATGGAAAATGCTGCTTACAAGCAACTTGCATTCACACATCAATGTTGCTGCTGCCTGCCAAGTCCTTTCTGAGGACCAACTGCACCTCCCACAGAGTAACTTACCCAAACCTCTCCTCTTCCTCTTTTGCTACAGACCCAAGGACTCAACTTGCTTCCTCTCCTTTGGAGTCTGCCATTCATCCTCTGGGGTCCTCTGTCTTAAAGTCTGGCTAAAAAGAAGCTTGTTGCTCCCTAAGCTCCCATCCTTCTGGCAACCAGCACACAGGACATTTTGGTTTTAAGTGTTTTCTGCCACTCTATGATGCAAACAGGGAATAGCAATAAGAGCTAATGAGGTGTGGCGCAAAACTTACAAGTTTTTCTACTTTAGTAGTCTCTGGCTCTGGTTTCTGTCTGCCTTATGAAATAGTTAATGAAATGCCTACTATCAAAAGCTCATCCACCCCATTTCTAACTCCAAAATCAGGAAAGTCAGATTTATTCTTTCTTCTGTAACATCCCTTCTTCCCCAGACTGAAAACATCTTACTTTAAAATAGCACTTTGTGACTCTGTGGACACTAGACTTGGGTCACTGTCCTGTCAGTCATGGTTGCCCTGACCATTCGCCCAAACCAACACATACTTTTTATTTCTTATGCCCATAGGTAGGCTACAATGTTCTATGACTAACATCATGAAAATGTCAGAACTTTGAGTCCTGAAGCCAGGTAATCCTGGATGAGTCATATATAACCTCCTGGTACCTGTAACATAAGACCAACAGAATGCATAATTTCCTGAGCACTGTGGAGACTGGGTGGTAGGGGCCACACAAACAGAGGACAGATTTCATGAGAGAATTCAGTCCCAAAGCAAGCTTTGAGTATGAATGTCTCATACGTCGGTACATCTGTGGACACCTGTTGTTTTGCCATTTGTTCTGCTGAATTGGAGATACCAAGAATCCCTGAGACTGATCCCTTGACTTTCACACCTGTCCACATCTGAATTTTTCATTTGTGATCTAAGCCAGCAGCATTCTAAGGGCCTCTAGAAAATCAAGCATGGCATTTCCTGGCTATAGTCTGCAAAACAAAAACAAAGCACATTTTCCCACTCCCGACCACTTAGGAAAGGCAGCTTTTTGCTCTGTTCATAAGAAAGACACAAAGAATTTTGTGCTTGCGAGAGTTCAGAAAAAGAAGATTATGGTGAGGAACATATGAGGCCCCAACATAGGAAACTGGATTCTGGGGTACTCTTGGCACAGATGGCTTGGGTTTAGCACATGTTAAGACCTCAGACTGAAGCCTGCTTCAAGATTGAAGAGAAGAGAGAAAAAGTGGATTTGGTGAGTGACCTGGAGAGGACTGGGGTGGAAGTATCCTAGAGTGGTTAGCCAGGGCCTTTAAAATGCAAAGAATGTTCTCAGGTTCATTTGTTGCAACACGTTTTTCTACGCCTCCAGTTGTTTCTGGTAGGAAAGCTAAGTGCCTGAGATGGAGGGGCTAGGGAAAGAGGGAAGGAAGAAGAAGGGCAGTATTGACCAAGACCCAAGCCAGGAATAAGTAACCAGTGGGTGACTCCTGAAACTTCAGCTAGGGATGTGCAGGTGTCACCTAGGCTAGCACTGCTTCTTTAGCATTTACATCCTCATGCCAAGTGCCTATGATCATGATGTAAATAAATGATAAGTATTAGTAATGGGTTAATAAACAGAAATGGTTAGAATGAACATGTATCGAGCACCTACTATTATAAGTACTTTATATGTATTTATATGATTTACACAAACCAATTAGATGGGTACTAGTACCATCTCCATTTTTACAAATGAAGGATCTGAGGAATGAAGGGGTTAAGTAACATCCTCAGAGTAACAGAGCTAAGATTCAAAACTAGGCAGTCTGGCTTCAGAGCCCACACTCCTAACTACCCTACTGTACTGCCTCTTGAGATGACTAGTTTGAGCCCTATCTAACTGAAGCTTTCTAATTACAGAAAAGACATATGTACAATAAAGCATTTCAGTGTAAGGTTATACATATTATAGTGAACTCAGTGTATGCAGGAGTTAACGATCAAGTCTCTTTAGCAATGTCAGGGAAATTTTTACTAGAACAAGTAGCACTACAAATAGCTTATATAAAAGCCCAGAAGCATGAGTGAGGCTGATGTGTTCACAGAATTGTCAATACCATTGTTCTGAATGGCTGTATGTAAAATGCATGGGGAAGGAACAGTGTCCTGACACACTACAGGTAGAGAGGGGTTAGATTGAGGACTATCTAAGATGGCAAATTTTAAATTTCTTTGGGGATTTTGTGTGATTTTGCTGTTTATGTCTTTTTTGTTTGTTTGTTTCTCTGTGGGTGATGAGTTTGGGAGTGGCACTCAGATTTGCTTACTAGAAAGATACTTGAGGCTGCAATGTGGAAGATGGATTGAAGAAAAGCAAAACTTAAGGCAAGGAGGCCAATTTGGAGACTATTGCAAGAGATTTTGCAAAGGTTGACCAGTACTTGTGTCAAGGTGCAGCTGAGGGATGGAAAGGATTTTCAAGTATTCAAAACACACATATTTCTAAATTCTACAAATTAATAAGAAAAGTATAAATATAGAGAAAATGAGTGAAATATAGACATATGCAATTAACAAAATATGAACCAAAATTGGCCCCCCCAAAATATATGGATAAATATTCAACCTAATAATTAAAAGAATGCAAAATAAAAAAAATGAGAAACCATTTTTAACTTTCATATTAGCAAGAAAAGGATGATAATGTCAAATATTGGAGCAGACAGGAGAAAAACAATGCCCTCATACATTGCTAGTGGGGCTGCAAATTAATTCAGCCATTTGTGGAAAGCAATTTGGCAGCATACGATAAACTTGATAATGCAAATACCCTACAACCCAGTAACTTCCCTTCTGATTACATAACCTATAGAAGCTCTTGCACTTGGGCACAAAGAAATACATACAGCATTGTTTGTCACAGGCAAATAAAATGTGGCATATGAACTGCATACATAAATAAAATGTACATGCATGTGTATTTAAAAATATATATATACACAAAACACTCCTATACATTCTTGACAATTAAATATATATTTATATAAAACATTTTTAATGAACTTGGAAACCACTATAATGGGAAGAGGAGAATTAAACTGAAAATTGCAGTTTAAAATAATCAGCAGTTTTATTATAAAAACAAAAAGATCAGAAGGAACTAAGTAAAATATTAAGAGTTGTAAGTTCAAGTTGGTGATTATGTGTTGTATTATTGTTCTGTGTATTTATCTATATCTTTTACATTTCTAGTAAGAATCAAATAGGAGTGAGTGAATGCGTATGTGTGTGCATAAAAGAAAAAAAAGATACAGGTGCAACTTATGATACAAAATCACTAAGACTTGGTGACTGATAACACATGGAGGTCGAGAATGACAGAGGAAGGGGTTAGAAGGGCTCTGAGGCTTTTGGTTTAGCTTACAGGTGAGGAGAAATGATGAAATCATTTACCGTAATGAGAAATACCAGATGAAGCCAGACACTATGGTGCATACCTGTAATTCCAGTGACTCAGAGGCTGAGGCAGGAAGATCATGATTTTGAGGCCAGAGGGGGTCTACACAACTGAGCAAGATCCTCAAAATAAAACAAAAATTTAAAAGGGGTCTAGGTCAGTGGTAGAGCACTTGCTTAGTATCCATGAGGGTCTGGGTTCAACTCCCCATTACTGAAAGGAAAAAGAAAAAGGAGGAGAAGGAGGAGGAGGGAGAAGGAGGAGGGAGGGAGAGAGGGAGAGAGGGAGAGAGGAGAAGAAGGAAGAGGAAGAGGAGGAGGAACAGGAAATACAAGAGGGGAGAAGTCAAATTTGTGGGTTGGGAAGGAAGAAAACAAGTTTTATTTCAGACACATTGAGTTGGGAAGGAAGAAAACAAGTTTTATTTCAGACACATTGAGCTTAAGAACTCAGCAACAAATATTTATGCTACCAAATCCCCTATCAGGATCATACTGGCTGCCACATTGCCCACAGGGGCAGGTAGGAGCAGGGAGGTCAGTGGGGAGGTCCTGAGAAAGGGAGCTGGAGAAGTGACCAGAGGCCAACTGAGACATCTGGGGGATATCTGGCAGTCATCATTGAAACCATTGAGCATAACACATAGCATAACTTTTCATCTGAAACCAATGGTCATTTTCATATGAGCTAGCTATATGTATGTATTTTTTCAGAAAAATGTATGTATTTTTTCAGAACAATAATATGTGCACTTGGTAAAATATAAATTTTACAAATGAGGGATGTATTAGCTGGTGTGTCACTGTGGCAGAGAAATCGACTGACATAAACTTATGGGAGAAAAGATTTATTGAGGGTTCATGGCTAGAGAATCAATGGTGGTAGGCTAGGCATAGCAATGGCAGGCAGCAGGGCCCATGTCAGAAAATTTCATTTTGCTGATCAGAGCAACTAGAACCATGAGTCCAGGTAAAAACCCCCAAAGGCCCACCCACAGTGACCTACTTCCACAACACCAGGTCACTCCTCCCAAAGTGCCATAACCTCCCAGGACAGTGCCACCAATTGGGGATCAAACATTCAAACACACAACCTCTGGGGGACATTTAAAATTCAAACCATAACAGAGGAAAGCATTTCTCTAGAGGCAACTGCTATTATGCACTTCTTTACCCATAAACAAGTTAGACATTTAAAAGGATCAGTGGCCAATTTGTACCAAAAATATAGGTACTGGGGGTCCATGTCAGTGATAAAGCACTTGTCTAGCATGTATGAGATCCTGAGTTTGATCCCTGTACTTGAAGGGAGGGAATATATCATATATCACACGTCCTTTGACCTAGCAATTCTCCTTTTAATATATCTTAGAGATATACTTCTATTTTCACAAGATGGATGTATAAAGGTACTCATTGCCACATTACCCATAGCAAATGACTGAAAAGGAATTAACTAGTCCAAAATAGGGAAGTAGTTAAATGATGTCACATTCACACTGTAAAATATCCTTGATACAGTGAAGAAATCACTTAGAAAGCACAGAATCCTTTCAGATATAGTCTTGGCATATACATGCAAATAAGCCCTTTGGTTTATACAAACATGTTGTTGTTAGGTGCTGTTGAGTTGGGTCCAACTCATAACAACCCTATATATAAACAAAATGAAACATTCCCCGATTCTGAGCCAAGGCACATGATCGTTTTTATGTTTAAGCCCATTGCTGCGGACACTGTGTCAATCCATCTGGTAGAGTTGTTGTTGTTGTTAGGTGCCGTCAAGTCAGCATCCGACTCATAGCGACCCTCATAGGGTTTTCAATGGCAGACTGTTTTGGGATTGACTTGGGAGTGGATTGCCAGGTCCTTCTCCCATTTTTGCAGTGCTGGGAATTGAACTCGGGACCTCAGAGACTGCAGCGCAGCGCTCTACCAACTGAGCTAAATCCCAGCCCCATCTGGTAGAGGGTTTTCCTTATTTTTCATTGACCTGCCACTCTCCCAAACATGATGTCATTCTCCAAGGATTGGTCCCTCCTGACTACATGTCCAAAATATGCAAGACACAGGTTAGCCATCCTTGCTTCCAAGGAGCACTCTGGTTGCATTTCCTCAGGGACAGATCTGTTGGTTCTTTTGGTAGTCCATGGTATATTCAATATTCATCTCCAGCACAATAATTCAAAAATATCAATTATTCTCCTGTCTCCCTTATTCAATGTCCAGCTTTCACGACCAGATGTGACTGAAAATACCATGTCATGAGTCATGCACACCTTTGTCTTCAATGTTCTTTACTTTTTAACACTTTAAAGAAGTCTTTTGCAACAGCTTTTCCCAATGCAATGAGTGTTTAATTTCTTAACTGCTGCTTCCTTGGGTGTAGAGTATAGAACCATGTAAAGCAAAATCTTAGACAACTTCAATCTTTTCTCCATTTATCATGATGTTGTGTACTGACCCAATTATAAGGATTTTTGTTTTGCTGATGTTGAGGCTCAATCCATACTGACAGATATGTTCTTTGATTTTCATCAGTAAGTGTTTCAAATCCTCTTCAGTTTCAGCAAGCAGAGTTGTGCCATCTGCATAACGCAGGTTGTTAATGAGTCTTCCTCCAATCATGATGCCATATTTGCTTAGCATGGAGACTGAAGAAGTACAATGAAAAGATACAATAAGCATCAGAGTTTTACTATGTACTATGTACATAAGGCTCCATAAACATTGTGGGTTGATAAAAGTGTTGCTAGAAGTGATGTAAAGGATGCATAATGGAAAAAGCCAATGCTGTATTACTCTGTATCCCATCATCATTTACTAATAAAGGGGGGAAAAGACAAAAAAACCCAAAAAACCCCCCCCAAAAAAACCAAAAAAACAGATACAGCCCTGACACCTTTCTCAACTTTAAACCAGGCAGTGTTTCCTTATTCTGTTTGAACGACTGCCTCCTGGTCCAGGTGCAGATTCCTCATGTGTACAACTAACTGCTCAGGTATTCCCATTCTTCACAATATTATCCATAATTTATTGTGATCCAAACAGTCAAATGCCTTTGCATAGTCAATAAAACATAGACATCTTTCAGGTATTCTGTGCTTTCAGCTAATATTAATTTAATATTAGCAATGATGTTCTTGGTTCCACGCCCTCTTCTGAATCCAGCTTGATTTTCCAGCAGTTCCCTGTCAATATACTGCTGCAGTCACTTTTGAATGATCATCAGCAAAATTTTATGTGCATGTGGTATTAATGATATCATTCAGTAATTTCCACATGTGGTTGGATCTCCTTTCTTGAGAAAAGTCACAAATATTAATCTCTTCCAATCAATTGGCCAGGTAGCTGTTTTCCAAATCTCTTGGCATAAATAAGTTAGCACATCAAGTGCTACATCTGCTTATGGAAACATCTCTATTGGTTGTTGTTAGGTGCCATAGAGAAGGGTCTGACTCATAGTGACCCTCATAGGGTTTTCAATGGCTGCTTGTTTCAGAATTGTTTCAGGAGTGGATTGCCACATCCTCCCATTTTTGCAGTGCTGGGAATCAAACCCAGGTCCTCAGAGAGTGTGGAGCAGCTCTCTACCAACTGAGCTAAACTTCAGCCCACCCTGTTGGTATTGGTATCATACATTGTTTTGTAACTTAATTTTTCACTTAGTACTTCTTAGAGATTAACCTGTAATTGGTATCATAAGGTGAAAAAATTCCCTAAACTGGCAACGTGATTCTGTGAAGTAATCAGTATTATGGAGTCACTGCAGACTCCAAACCACAAAACTGTTTATTATTTATTTGTTTTTAACACTTATTCTACTGTTGATTATGCTAATGAGGTCAATTATGTAAGTTAGTATCAATTTTGACCCTACATTTAACTTTTGGGGTCTGTTTTGACCCCACAATAGCAGCTAAGGGTTAACTTAATTTTTTTCACTTAATATATCTTAGAAATTACGCCAAACTAGTTTGTTGCAAGTAAAAATAGCTAAACCTTATACTTATTACATGGCAGACACTGTTGTGCTTTACTTGTATTTACTGATTTAAAACTCACAAAAACTTATGAAGTAGGTATTATCATCATTTCCATGTACATAGAGCACAGTAGTATAGAAATAAGGTCACAGATCTGTTGGATGGCAGGGCTAAGATTTAAATCCAGTAATATTATGGTATGTTATGAAAACAAAAAGACCACAAAAGAAGTAACTAAATAAAAGGATAACAGTTGTGAATTCAAACCAGTGATTATGTGTTTATAATATTATTATTTGTATTATCTATACATTTTACATTTCTAAAAAGAATCAAATATGGGTATATGTATGTGTGAAAGAGAAGAAAAGATACAAGTGCTACTTAGGGTGTGAAATCAGTAAGACTTGATAACTGATAACACGTGTGGACTGAGGGTGACATAAGAAGGGGTTAGGAAGTAGGGCTCATTTAACTACAATACATCCTGTGTATCTAACTCAGACTTCCTAACTACCTGGAATTCTACTGTGTGGATGTACCATTTACTAACTAGTTGCCTACTACCGGACTAGTGAGTTCTCTTTCTGTCTTTTGCTACTGATAATGCTGCAATGAATACCTTTATATATCCCTTTTTGTGAACATAGAAGTCTATCTCTAAGATACATTAGAAAGCAAATTGCTGGGTCAGAGGACATGTGCATTTCATATTTTGACAGATAACTGGCCATTGGTCCTTTTAGATGCCCATAGATATTGATCATAGGTAATATATGGCAATTTCTTTAAGAACCCATGAATAAGAATCTTGCCTACTCTTTGTAACACTCCTCCGTGTACCAAAAGCACTCATTATTTCTTCCTTTTTTGGCTCCAAAAGACATTTGCTTTAAGAGAGCATGATCTTACAGTACTATAAAAGTAAACAAATGTTAGGGAGTGTGTTAAAACATCGAGTGGCTGCCTGCTTTTACTGCATGTCTGTCATGTCTCATTCCACCACTACCCAGGTTTTGCCACTCAGAGGACAGGAGGCAGACCTGCATTCCCACGTTAAAATTATGGTCTGGAGAGGCCTTTTATAGTCAGGAATGTGCCCTCTAATTCTTCCAATCCCACACTGAGGCTGAGTACCAGGCGCCATTTATCATCCTGTTTATGCAGACATTGAACAAGGCCACCATTTCCTAATCTGTGGGAATGTGGTCATTAAATGGTCAGTATTTGTAACTGCTTGAAGAGTGCCTGACTCATAGTAATGTTCAGAAAGTATTGTCATTGATGTCACTAGTGTTAAGAAACATTCTCTGATTCCAAGTCTGTATAAGAGGTAGAGAAACGGATCTGATTCAGTTACTTATATTACCTACCTAGCCCCTATAGGTATAAGACCTCTGATTGTACCACTCAAAGCTTGGAATCTAGAATTCTGTCTGAAATGTCTTAAGTTTTAAGCCTTGCTCCATTTCCCAAAAAAATTTTTTTGGGACTGGGTATGGTGGCTTGCACCTGTAATGCCAACATTTGGGAGGCTGAGGCAGGAGGATTGGTAGCCTAGGCTACCTAATGAGACTACGCCTCAAAAAAAAAAAAAACAAAAATAAAATAAATTTAAAAACTCTTTAGAGACTAAATACACACACTTTCAGGAGGCCATCTTATCATGACTAGCAGAAAGGCTCAGTATTTTGGTGTTGCTGAAGCTAAAACTTGAAGGCAGGGGTCGTAGGGAGGCCACTCAGAACCTAACAAAGAGAGGCTTCTCGAGCTGGGAATGTAGCTCAGTGGCAGAAAGCCTGCCTAGCAAGTGCAAGGCCCTGGGTTCAATCCCCAGCATCACAAAAAAACAAAATAACGACAAAACAAAACATGCATCATGGTAGGTGTGTTGAACTCTGGCAAGAGAACTTCAACGGTACAAGATCAACTGTGTTATCTCCAAAGGTTCTCTGCAGTTGTGGAGTAGAGTTTTACGTGAGGGGCAAGTAAAACAAGAGATAGAAGAGCTTTCCCTTTCTGATTTTTGGCATTATTCTCCCTTCTCTCCTACTTCTCACCTGCAGTCCCTAGATGCTGAGGACAGGTGGGACCTAAGAGGGTCACCTCAGCTTCTCCTCCCCATCTGGACACTGTTAAAGCATGGGAAAGGAAAAGGCAAGTTAATAGAAAAAAACACAGTTTCTCCTCCTATCCTCTCACCACACAAAATATAAATGTATGGGAATTTCTCCCCACCACTATCAGACAATTCTGCAAGGACACCAATAGGGTCCATAATTCAAATCAATTTTGATACTATAGTGTCAGATCCCACAGGTGAGAGTTCACTCTCACAACACTGTCCTCTACTCCAAAGGCCAGTCACAAGTCTAGACCTCTAAAACTTCTAACCTGCTAGCTATAAATCAGAGTTCCCTCAACCCTCTCCTTGGATTTAATTAAATTGCTAGAGTGGCTCATAGAACTCAGAGAAACACAGTCAAGGGACACAAATAAATAGACAGATGAATAGCTATATAGGGTGAGGGCTGAAAAGGTCCAGAGTTCAGGAACTTCCATCTCTGTGGAGTTGCCCCCTTAGTGTCTGAAGAGGGTTGGTTCTAGGGCCCTTAGGGATATCCAAATCTGCAGATGTTCAAATCCATGTATAAAATGGCATAGTATTTTCATATAACCTGTGCATATCCTCCCCTATACTTTTTTTTTTTTTTTTTGGTTTTATGAGGCAGGGTCTCGCTGTGTAGCCCAAACTGGCCTGGAACTTGCTGTGTAGGCCTCAGATTTGTGTAGATCCTCCCGCCTCAGCCTCCTGAGTGCTGGAATTACAGGCATGCACCAGGACACCCAGCCTCCCCTATACTTTAAACCATACCTAGATTACTTATAATACCTAACACACTATAAATGCTAGGTAAATCATCATCATTCTGTATTGTTTAGGGAACAATGACAAAAAAAGTATACATATTTAGTACAGACACAATCATAGAGCTAACCACATAGCACTTGAAGGTGATGTGAGGCAATCAGTGAAAGAGCCTGAGCATCAGTGAAACGGCTGGAGGCTAGAGAAGGGTATGCCCACACATCACTTCATTCACAAGGATTCAGTATAGTCCTTACTCTGAGTGCAGCAGATTTGAGTTTTGCTTTTTGGAACTTTCTGGAAATTTGTTGGGAATATTTTCAATGTATGGTTGCTTGATGTGGACTGAGAATCTGCAGGCACAGAAGGCTGACTGTATATCATAGTATCACAGGACGCTTCCTTGGAAAGACATGGATGTCTTTCCATGGATGTTCATGGTACTCCCTCCAAAGGTCTCCTGGCTCCTGGAGGATATGGCCATAAAAAGGCAGGAGTACTCAAGTTCTGCCCTGACTGCCCTACTAGCTGGAGTGACCAAAAGAAACCTAGCTCCTTTCCTCAAAACAGTTTCCACTGTTCAGTGTCACCCATACACAGAAGTCTGGAACATCAATACCGGTTTTATTTTGTTTTGTTTTTTGCGATACTGAGAGTTGAACCTAGGGCCTTGTGCTTGCATGCTTTGCAAGTGCAGGACCACTGAGCTGCTGCCTCCAGCCCATTTTTTTACTTTTTGAGACAGGGTCTTGCTAAATTACAGACTGCCTCTGGTCTCGAACTTGCAATCCTCCTGCTTCCGCCTCCCAAGCTGCTGGAATTACAGGTGTATGCCACTGCACCTGGCTATCAATACAGGTTATAGCAATGGCTTTCAAACATTTTGACTATGGCCCACAGAAATATCTTTTATATCATTGTCATGGAAAATATATATACAACTGGAGTAAAAAAAGTTTGCAAAACAATACATGCCCATATACTGTGCAATGTAATGATAATTTTTTCTATTCTATTGTGGGGTCTTGGGGGGACTGGGGTTTAGCTCAGTTGGTAGAATGTTGCTCCATACCTTCTGAGAACTGAGTTTGATCCACAGCATATCAAAAAGGGGAGAAGGATGTGGCAGTCCACTCTCAAAGCAATCCCGAAACAAACAGCCATTGAAAACCCTTTGAGGGTTGCTATGAGTCGGACCAGACTCGACTCCATGGCACCTAACAACAACAATCGTGGGGTTTTTGTTGTTGTTGTTGTTTTAATGTGGTCAGTGACTCATTATATCAATTTCAAAACCTTCTCATAGCTTGCTAATGGAGTGTGAGGAACACTTGACTGCAGGCTGGAGTCTCTAAAACCAATCTTTGCAAAAATTTCTTATATTTCAGATGTACAAGTAATATCTATGCCTAGCACAACTAGTAAGCAAAATGACCCTAGAAGAAACTTGGAGGACTTCTGTGCACATGTGCTCTCTCTCTCTCTCTCTCAGTTGCCCTCTCTACCTCTTTACATATATAATAGATATGCTGTATATCTATGTACAATATAGGTAAATACATGGAATGATCAAAAACTATGGTTTTTGTGATCAAAAAATTTATTCCAGTAAAAGACACATTATCATTAATCCCCCTCAAAAAACTCCCCCTGGAGGCAAACATACTTAGCCCATCATTCTTGCCGCTTTCTGAAGCAGTTCTGGAAATCCTCTTTTGTGAGTGTCTTCAGTTTCATTCTCCATCCTGACATCATTCCTTGTAACACATTGTTTCTGGTACAACAGTTTCTGTCCAATAAAAACATTATAGTGTGTCCTCATCCATTTGATTCACTGGATCTGGCACTGTGCAACCTTCGGCTCTTCCTCAAAGTCAAAATGGCTGTGAAAGGCAAACATTTTGAATTGATTCAGGACATCAGGCTAGCCACAACAGTGCAACCAAAGACTCACAAAAGAGGACTTCCAGAATTACTTCAGAAAATGGCAAGAATGATGGGACAAGTGTTTTCAAAACCAGGGGAATTATTTTGAGGGGGATTAATGGCAATGTGTCTTTTACTGGAATACTTTTTTAAATTTAAAAATTCACTATATCTTTGATATAGTGAATGACACCTCATATATTTGATATAGTGATGACACCTCATGTATGCAGAAAAGAAAAATAAGAGCCCTTCCAATACTCAGGTTAGTGTGTATGTGGTATATATGTACACATTTAAAATGGGAAAAGGAGTATAAATGCAAAATAGAGGTCCAGCTGTATCTGAGGAAAGAAGAGCCAAAGAGGGTCCCAGCCATTCTTATTAGTATGTTGAATGTAAGAGTGTAAGCCAGGTGTGATGGTACACATCTGTACATCTGTACTCCTAGCACTCAGGAGGCTAAGCCAGAAGGATCACGAGTTTAGGGCCAACCTCAGCTACAAAATGAGAGCCTGTCTCAAAAAAAAACAAAAAAAAGAATACTGGGGATGGTGGGCACTCCCATAATACCAGGGACTCTGGAGGCAGAAGCAGGAAGATCACAAGTTTGAGGCCAAAGGCAGCCTATGTAACTTAGTGAGAACCTGTCTCAATATAAAAAAATGAAAAAGGGGCTAGGGGGTCCAGTCCAGAGGTAGAGCACTTGCAAAAATATGTGCAAGGACCTGGGCTCAACCCCCAAGTACTAACAAACGAACAACAACCAAAAAAACCCCAAAGTGAGCTAGGCACCATGGTACATGCCTGTAATCCCAGCAACTCAGGAAGCAGAGGCAGGAGGATACATGTTCTAGGCCAAAGGTAGCCTGCATAACTTAGCAAGATCATGACTCAAAAAAATAAATAAAAAATGGGCTGGGGGTATAGCCCAGTGGTAGAATACTTGCAAAGTATGTGTGAGGCCCTGGGTTCAACCCCCAAGTACTGCAAAATAAATAAATAAACTTTTAAAAATTAAAATAAAAAATAACAAAGGGGCTGATGTTGCAGCTCAGTAACGGAATACCTGCCTAGCATGTGGACACCCTGTACACAAGCCACCAGTACAGGGGAAAAAAAAGGAAAGAGATATTCCAGGCATGGTGGTGTTACCTGTAATCCTAGCATTCAGGAGGCTGAGGCAAGACCTACACTGCAAATCCAAATTCAAGGCCCTCCTGATCTACGGTGCAAGTTCCAGATCAGTCTGGTGCTACATAGCGAGACGCTGTCTCAAAAACCAAAAAATCGAAAATAAAAAAAAAGAGAGAAAGAAATATTTTTACTAGTTATTAATTATTTAGTTATATATTAGTTTTTATAGTTATCTTCAATTTTAGGCAAGTGATAATGATTTTTCACTTATAGACATGCTTTAACATTTTCTTTTTAAAATAAACACACTTAAGTTTAAAAAGTGACTTAAAGAAAGTTTCTATAGGAAATCCTCATTGTTAGGTGCCTTTGAGTCACGCCTGACTCATGGCAACCCTACATACAACAGAACAAAAATACTTGCCAATACTGTGCCATACCAAGCACTGTCACTGCTTCTCTGCTACTCATAGGGTTTTCAATGGCTGGTTGTTTCAGGAGTAGGCTGCCAGGTTCTTCTCCCATGTTTGCAGCACAGAGCAGCACTCTCCCAACAACTGAGCTAATTTGTGTCAAAAATCACAAATATGTTTCTAGTGTGTCTGTGTGTTGGGAAACTGTCTTGCACAATTCCATAAAGAAATAAGAAGAAACTGACTTTCCTTAACGTCAGATTTCCTTTTGCAGTTTTACACTTTCTCCCAGGAAGTTTGGATTGTGTGACATTACATTATACTACACGTGCCATTTCCCTGGCAGCTACTGAAACTAAGCTGGTGCTTTTTCCAAGCATTTGTTCAGCAGTATTTAGTTCAGCATGTTTGCAAAGTTTCTTGTGTGGATCTTGGGCTGCTGTAAGCTCACCTTCTCTTCTTGAGACCCTCACGTGGTCTTGCTTTTTGTCAGGCTTTCAAGTTAATTATTTCCTGTTTCTCTGTGCCTGTTCTTTATCCTGTCTCTCAGCCCACCCTCCACACACTCTGGCCCCTCCACCCACAGACTCACAGCAAATGGGTCTTTGTCTCTTGGCTAGCCCTAGTACACCTTTCAAGAGCCTTGCAGTTAATTCTTTGATGTCTAAAACTCAGAGCAAAAATATGCCTTTTTATAGAATCAGAGGTTACTTTTTGGGTTCCCAGCTTTTTAGTGATGTTATTTATAACCTACAGGCCTTCTGTTCTCTTAGTCCCTGTGTGCTAAGATACCGTGTGAGCCAATCTGCCCAAGATGTTTTAGGTTTTTGTGACTGCTTAGGATCTCTAGCATTGGTTATACTCTCACTCCTCTTGGGACTCCCACCTTGGGCTTCACTCTCTGAGCAAATTCCATCTGTTATTCATGTAACATTGTTTCAGCACCTATCCCATCCCTTCTCATCAAGGTCAGAGCTTGCTGACCTGTTGTCTCTCACAACTCAGAGTGCTAAACTGGGCTGAGTTGTACCCCATAAAAGCTACATGCACTAAAGCCCCTCCATTCCTGTGGTCTTTGCTTCCTTATCCCCATGCCCAGAAATCTTCCCAAACTAGCCTTTTATGGTCAGCCAGCCTTAATCTCTCCAAATTACTTTTCCAATTCTGGCAGAGTTTTCATTTCAATGCTCTAACTCACTCTGGCTTACATTATTTATCATCCTTTTTACCCAGCCCCACCTCAGTTTCTCTTTCCCCTCTTGTCTACCCAACATGAATACCCATGAGCTCCTGGACATCTTTTACCTACTGTTCAGTTTACTGGTCATCTATTTGTCACCTACTACAATTTTAAGCACAAAAAGCTCTTACAGGGATGGGGGTAGCTTAGTAGTAGCACACTTGCCTAGCATGCTGAGGCCCTGGGTTCCATCCCAGCACCACAAAGAAAAAGGCCCTTACAAAAACTATGTTAGTATGTGTGGGTTTGTTGTGGTATATATGTACACATTTAAAGTGGAAAAAAAGAACATAAACACAAAATAGAAGTTCAACTCTGTTTGGGGGGAAGAAAAGCCCTAGAGGCTCCCAGTCATTCTAGTTAGTATGTTGAATATATCTCGCTCTGTAATCCAAATCTGTATCATTTTCCTACGCAGCTTAAACAAAGAAGAGCCTTGATGCTTATTGAGGATTTAGATAACTACTTCCCTGTTAAGAAGAGATTTTTAAAATTGTGTTTTCATTATGACTCCATCTCCATTTATTGATCAAAGGATTTCTTGCCTCACTTAACTCCATAATCTGTTGCTCAGATTAAGAAAATGTGAAAACTATTGTTTGGTAGCATGAGTACACACTTTAAAGTGATACCTTGGAGGCTGAATGATTCAGCCATATTTTCTATAATCCAAGAAAAGCAACTAATTGATAGTACAAAATGTGTTTCTATGCATTATTCTTTTTATGGAAAGAGCCTGCAATGAAACAAGTTGGATTAAATGTTTTGTAGATGTGCTCTGCTATGGAAGTAGGAACTTCCTAGTATAGAAACATCCAATACAAAGCACTAAATCAAGGGATGAGAAATAATACATGTAAAAAGGCTTTTAAAAAACAAATGTATAAGTCATTATTCATTTCAACACACTTTCAGCACCTATTATGTTCTTTTATTAGTTAAAAGTCCTTATTGTAGATGCCCTCCAGTGGGGTCTAAATCATAGCAAGCAACCCTATGTAAAACAGAACAAAATGCTACTGGTACTGGACACTGTGTTATGCAATACTGGGCACTATTGTCAGTACTTCTCTGCTATTCATGGAGTTTTTGATGGCTCATTATCTTGTGATTATTTTTCTGGAGTGGGCTGCCACACTCTTCTCCTATTTCTGTAGTGTTGGGGATTGAACCCAGAGCCTCAGAGAAAGCAGAGAAATGCTCTGCCAACTGAGCTAAACCTCAGCTCATTAGGTAAATAATAACGCTTATAAAAAAGCAGTGAATTCTGTTATTATGAGCAGAAAAAGTGTCCTTGATTTTGGTATTTGCTTTCTTGCATTCTCACTACCTATTATACAGCTGTACATATAAGTTGTTTGGGTAAACGATCTGTATGTTGTGTTTACTTTCTACTCTGTACTTTCCCAGCCTGTTGACCATTTTGTTCTCAACAATTTTTTCTCCTGAGGGCTACCAGAGAAGAGGAAGGAGGTGAACTTCAGGTCAGTCTGGCATGCTTAGAAACAGCAGTTCAAACTTCCTATAATAAACTTGAAGAACCTGTCCAAATTCTTTGGTGTCATTTAAAATTTTGTTCCATCCAACGGATGGAACGTCCCTTTTAATTAAAGCTTGGAGATCCTCAAGATTGATATTTTGGTTGTTAACAGGAACTTTTTGTGTGTGGGTTTTGTTTTTTTGTGTGGGGGGGAGTGTTGGGTATTTTTTTTGTTTGTTTGTTTTGTTTTGTTTTGAGAAGGGTCTCTCAAAGTAGCCAAGGTGGGCCTTGAACTGAACTCATCTTTGTAGTCCAGGCTGCCCTTGAACTGTTGGTCTTCCCACCTCAGCCTCTGCTCTCACTCTGGCGTACATTATTTATCATCCTTTTCGCCCAGCCCCACTTCAGTATCTCTTTCCCTTTTTGTTGAACTCTTGGTCTTCCTACCTCAGCCTCTGGAGTGCTAGGATTACAGGCCTGTGCCACCACAACCTGCCTGGAAATGTTTGTAGGAAGTTGAATTCACTGCAAGAGTTTGTCTGGAGTACAAAGGAACTCATAATTTAATCAGTATCAAATAATTACATGAGAGAATCTGAACTCTGTATTTAAATTGCTTACTGCCATACATTTTACAATTACTCAGAAGAGTAATACAGCCATTATACAAACATGGAAACTGAGGTTCAGAGGTACTTGACCAGTAACACCGATTATAAGGAAAACCCTAATAGCTTCCAAAGCACAAGGCCTTTACAAAGGACTGAAGGCTACAGGCAGCTTTTACTGCTTTATGCTGTCCATACTTAGTATGGGTAATTGAAAGCTGACCGTATGTTCCTTCCAGAAATCAATACGAAAGCCTGTGTGAGGGACTTCATGGATAACTCGTGAGAAACAAAACGCGTCTGTGGAATAAAAATTCTGTTTCAACGGGGTATTTTCCTTCCGAAAAGGGGGGGCAGGGAGGGAAGGAGGGGGCAATGTACCACTAACACTTAACAAGAACCTTCACAGAATGAACAAATCCTCAGATTGAGCCGAGGAGACTGCTGGGGAAATGATGACAGCATTATGGCACTTTGGCCTGAGACGTTAAAGTGACGATGTAATGAGCAGCTGGGGTTTCTGAGGCACAATTGTGTGACATGGGAGCCCAACTCTTGGCCACCCTTACCGAGAGCAGCTGTGAGCTCCGGTTTGCTTTTGCAAACCTCATCCCTCTTCACGGCCCAGGCGGCTGTAGCCGGCCGCCGCAGCGCCCGCGCGGCCCGCGCCTTACAGCCCACACGCACCCACAGAGGCCAAGCAGGCTAACAAGAAGGCGCGCGCCCTGGGCGCACGTGACGGGTAGGGAGGGCCGTTTCCATCCTCCCCTCCTCCTTCCCCCAAACCCCGCCTTCTTCTGAAAGGCTGCAGCTTTCTATTGTGCCACCACCAGAACGACCCCTGTGTCAGCCAATCAGAACATGACTCCTCAAGTAAGACCCGCCCCCTGCCGGTCCTCAGGTTCCTTCCCGCTCACACTGGAGTCACTTCCGAAGAGAGAGAACCGCCATGAAGAGAGAAGGGGGTGCCGCCCACCTCTGTTCCGACAGCCTTTCCGAGTCCCAGCAGCAAGACGGCAACCACGCATCCAACTTCTCCAGCCACAGCTCATGCCGCCGTCGCCAGCGGCGCCGACATGACAAGGCGCTGCATGCCCGCTAGGCCAGGTTTCCCCTCATCCCCAGCCCCGGGGTCGTCGCCCCCGCGCTGCCATCTGAGACCCGGTAGTACCGCCCCTGCTGCAGCGGGAAAGAGAACAGAGAGTCCTGGGGACAGGTACCGTGCAGAGGGCTTGAGAAGGGGCCGGGTCGCGGGGGCAAGGGTATGAGGGGAGCATTGCGGACGACCGCTCTTGAATTCCCGCCATCCTCCGCGAGCTCAGGCCTCGGCGTTCCGGGGCCTGCAAGACCTTTCCCCGCCTCTGCGCGGGGGCTTCTGGGAGTTGGAGTTTCCTTTTCTGTAGTTGGGGCGCTGCTCTTGGTCTAGTGACCACCACCCTGGGTGGCTTCGAAGAGCCCGTCTTAGGTACAGTGTTATTTTTGTCCTTTTCGAGAGCTTGACCCTGGTCCCTTCCTACTCGATGCACATATTTAGATCGTTTTCTCTACGTCTTAGTTCTGATCTTGGTGGTTTAGAATCTTCCCTATATTGTGGATGAAATTATGTAAGATAGAATGCGGGAAACCCTTACACGAATTACTTTATACTCCAGTGTACACGATAACTCATGCTTAAAAGAACATACAGATTTGGAACGTGATTGTTTCCTCTTTCATTTACTTTTTGCCTCTCCAAAAGGCCATTTTTTTTGTAAAGATTTTGTGGGAGCTATGTAATGAGACGGGGAGTTTCATCAAATGACATCCTCTGACAATAAAACATATTTAAATTCTCTGTGAACTTGGTACTGTCTTTTTTATTTTAAATTTAAAAGCTTGCAACAAGTTTAAGAGTAAATTCATGTTTTGATATCGTGGTGCAGATCCACAATCCCTTATCTTAATTCTGTAAGCCAGAAAGCTATGAAAACCAAACGTTTTCAATAAGATTGGCATCACATCTTACTTGGCAGCCAACCTGACTAGAATTAATGTAAGGTTGTTTATGGTCTTTATTCCATTAAGCGTGTGTATTCATAAATTCTGCTGGAGGAATATTTGATGTGTTTAGTTACTGATTGCAACACCTTATCCCACTGGGGGCTTTACATAATACATTCAAATTATCCCTTAAAATCCAATAAATGCAGAATTTTAACACACATTTGGCCCCAGAAGTTTCAGATAAGGGTTTGTGAAACTGTTGTTTTTTTAAACCAGTTATAAATAAGTAAAGGACATTTCTGTACGTACGAATTTAAAGAACGATTACCTCTATAAAGGTACATTCATGGTTATTTTTACAGGTTATTTGTACGGTTAAAGCCATTTTCCTCTTTCTGATGTATTAATTGAAAAGGAGCCTGAGATCAAATATTTTAGGGAAGAGATACAATGTTACATTCAGTAATTAAAGTAAAAACATACTTAGTATAATCTTGTTTGAGTTAGCTGCTTCTATTTGTTTTTCTTGCAGTACTTGCTGGTTGAACCTAGGGCCTCACACATACTTTGCAAATGCTCTACCACTGGGCTGCACCCTGAGCTAATTTTTTACATTTTTGAGGCAGGGGCTTGCTAAGTTGCACAGGCTGCCTCTGGCCTCAAACATATGATCCTCCTGCTTCAGCCTCCCCAGTCACTGGGACTAAAGGTGTGGATCCTTTTGTATCTCTTTTCCACCAGTAACAAATCATCATCTTTCCTTTGCAGGCCCTCTGGCATTCCTTCCTTTACTCTGGTACAGTTAATTTACCTAATATTTCTTTCCTGTAAACAAATGTATACATTCTTCCACAACCTGTCACTCATATTCACCTCATTACCTCTTAGGTTTTCTACCAACATCTCAAACATGGTGGACTTCCTGTAAACCAGTAAAATTGTGCATTGCTTTTGTAATGTGACCAGTAAAATGTACAAGATGTAGAAGGAGCTCATCCTTGGTTTCAGATTGTTCAGGTTTTCACTGACTACAACCTCATAGCCAATAAATATTTATGGAAACTGGTAGTTTATAGGTAGTCTATTTCCCCAAAATTTGCCAGAAAGTTAATTTTTTACTCTGGATATAACATCCCCCTTTATGTATCTGACAACTCTTAAATATGTGAATAAATCAGAATACAAGTTATGGTAACATGGTCCTATTTCATTTTGTACTCACTTTACAATAACACAATTCTTAAAAATTAAAGCAGTTTTTTGTTTTAATTTGTTAGCTTTCTTTCATATCTTTTTGTTTTGTGCTTTTCCCAGGTAGTGTGTTATCTTTGTAAATATTTTAAAGATTCTTAGGTAAAAAATCAAAACTTTGAAACATTAGTTAAGGCTCATTCCAATTTTTGCTATTTTATTTAGATTAAAATCTTATTGTAGTATATAAAGACAGTAGTATGATCTTAGTCCTTGATCCTTTCTGCCTTTGCCTAGCACATTCTTGTTCTGCTACCTCCCCAGATGAGTCAAATCACTCATATTGCCATTCTACCATCCACTGTTCTATGCTTGTTTGTTATGCATGTATTTAGGTTTTATATCATTTTATAATCTCCATTACTCAACAGATTTCTTTTTGAGCACTGTTTTGTACCAGTCACTGCAGATATCAGCAAGCATAATCAGAGGTGTATGCCCAAGATCTTCCATTCACTGTGAGCCCTTAGGCACTAAGAGACACTTTATCAGTTCTCTCTATTCACATGCCAGTCTTAACCTTTTAGTACTACAGATTACATAAAACTCAATTATGTTTTTAGAGAAAATGATGAATTATATTTTTAACTTTTTTACAGCTTACTAAGCCATGATTACCAACATCAGAACATTAGTTACACCAGATGATGAGATCCAGCCCATATTCTATATGTTACATTTTCTATTCAGTCTGAGTTATTGACATTTTAATATTTTCTTATGTGATACTATATTAGTTATGCTTTTATTTTCAGGAAGCAGTCAATTATAGATTTCTTCAAACCAGCTTCAAAACAAGGTATGTATACTATTCATGCATTTTTTTTGTGGGCTCTTTTGGAGGCTAAGAGGGAGATGGAGTTAACTGTTAATCCTACTCTGAACTTTCTACTCCATTAAACATGCTGTTCAAAATTGAAAATACACTTTTAATGAAGATGCAATGTTTTATTTTTACAAAAGTAACAAGTTCTAAATAGTCTTTGTTGTAATGCACTCTTAGATTTAAAATAACATTATGGTTTATAATGCTTGCAATTCATGTTTTGATTCTCTATTTCTGTAACTTACAAATAGATCCATGCAAAAAACAGGGAACATTACCAAACTATATCTTAATTTCTCCTGCCCCATAAACTGTGTCCTTACCAAAATATTGGTTTGAAATTTTTTGTGATAGTTTTAATGTAATGTTAAACATTGATAATTAAGTATAATATAAAACATCTGCTTATTTTTAATAACATGCAATTTGTATGTGTTTTATTTGTCCATTTTAGATAGACATATGTTGGATTCTCCACAAAAATCAAACATTAAATATGGAGGAAGTGGGTTGCCTATCTCTGGGACAGAGCAGTTTGAAAGAAGACTGTCCTCACCAAAAAAATCTAAACCCAAAAGAGTGCCATCAGAAAAAAGCCCTATTTTAGAAGCTTTCATGAAAGGTGTTAAAGAGCACCATAAGGATCATGGCGTACATATGTCACGTCGGCCTTGTGTGTCACTAGCCTCCAAATACTTACCCAAAGGAACAAATATCTATGTTCCTTCTTCATATCGCTTATCAAAAGAAATGAAGGCACTAAAGAAAAAACATCGATCTCCAGAAAGAAGGAAGTCACTGTTCGTTCATGAAAATAGCAGGGAGAAGAATGATAGAGAAAGAGGCAAGACTAATGCTGACTCCAAAAGGCAGGCCATGGTGACAGAAGCTGACATGTTCAAGAAGAGCTCCAGAAGTCTTAGTAGCAGGAGCAGCCTATCCAGGCACCACCCAGGAGAAAGCCCACTGGGAGCTAGATTCCAGTTGTCACTAGCTTCTTACTGCAAAGAACGAGAACTAAAGAGATTAAGAAAGGAGCAAATGGAGCAGAGAATCAACTCTGAAAATTCTTTCTCAGAAACCAGCAGTCTTTCCTTAAAATCATCTAGTATAGGAAGAAAATGTAAATCGGAGCAGGAACAAAGTAAACAGAATGATGTAATACCTGGGAAGAGTAATATTTCAAACCTGGTATGTGCAATAATTAAACCTTGCCGCTATGTCATATTTAGAATACCAAATCTGAAATTATTTAATAATTTTTAAATCCATTGGTACCTTTAAAGAAATACTGATGTACAGTTTCTGTAGAAGCTAGTTTCATTAGGTTTCTTCCAACCTCCCTTCATTGAATTCAGTGAAGCATTATTTCTTGACATTGTTTCAGACCAGTAGCAAAGATCATTTTTATTTTATTTTATTTTTTTGCAGTACTAGAGGGTTGAACCTGGGGGCTTGTACATGCTAGGCAAGTACTCTACCGCTGAGCTGTACCTTTAGCCCCTTTTTTCAAATTTTGAGATGATACCTCACTAAGTTATACAGGCTGCTGCTGGCTTCAAACTGGTCATCCTCCTGAGTACCTGAGATTCCTAGCATGTACTATAGCTCCTGACCAAAGATCTTTTCTAGTCAAGAAAGTAAGCATTTTTTCTTTTGGGCACATACAGTCATTTTTAAGTAAGTATCTGCAGAAGGGAGATAATTAAAGAGTAGAGAATCTAAAAGACCAGAAAATAGTTTAGAGCAGTGGTTCTTATAATGTGGTCCTTGGAGCAGCAGCAGCTCCATCACTTGGAAACTTGTCAGAAACACAGACATATGTCCAACCCCAAACCTACTGAGCCAGAAACAGTGATGGTAGAGTCTAGCATTCTGTAGTTAATAGGCCTTCCAGATGATTCTGATGCATTTTAAAGTTTGAGAATTACTGATTTCAATTATGAATCTTGACTATGGGTCTTAGAAAACTTAGATGATAACTTAAGAAAATTGTCCATCACATTCTTCTTTTCAGAATAAAGACTGATCTTAGATTAGCATAAAAGCTGTCCCTCTCCCAGAAAGTCAGGTTGTTAGTTTCAAAGTGCTTTACATACAGAACTAATAAAGGAAGGTCAAATGTCAAGAAAGTGCAGTCTTGAGCCAGGAGTGGTGGTACACATTTGTAATTCCAGCACTTGCAGCACTTAGGAGG
Organism: Pedetes capensis; assembly: GCA_007922755.1. Classification (NCBI taxonomy): domain Eukaryota; kingdom Metazoa; phylum Chordata; class Mammalia; order Rodentia; family Pedetidae; genus Pedetes; species Pedetes capensis. The sequence goes on along the minus strand of VMDO01000020.1, from coordinate 163,016 downwards.
CTGCAAGTTCCAGAACAACCTAAGCTACATAACCAGACCCTGTCTCACAATAAAAAAGGCAATGTTGATAAGGTGCTATGAAATTTTAAAGCCAAATAGACCAAAAATAAACCAAACTATGATATTCTAGGAGTGAATAGAGAGCATTGCATTGTATATTACTGGAAGATATATTTGTAAATCCTGAGGTTTGTTTGCCAAAAGTCTAGTGCCTTTACTGGTGAGGTGCTTAGATGTTAGTAGTATTTTGGTCCGTACAATAATAATACAGTATTCTAATATAGTATAATTTTTGAATTATTGATATAAAGTCCTAAATTAGCATTATAAAAAACTGACTATGACATTTTTTGTGACAAATGCCTTTCACTTATATATATTTTAATATAAATATATAATTGATATGTTTTTATATAAATATATAATTTGTATATATTTTTTATAGATAAGTATTGTTCTTTTTCAATGCTGGGTATTGAGCCCAGGTCCTCTCACATGCTTGGCAAGCACTATACACTGAACTACATACCCAGGAAATGCCCTTCATTTTGAAACTTAAGATCTTTAAATGTTTTATTTTAGAACTTAAACTGTACCTCTTAATGCTGGCTTTATTTAGTCTAGAAATAAATGTTTAAGTGTTGTGAAGAAAGGTTCACATTCTTTATTGTCCTAGAGTCCTAATCAGTTTTTTTTTTTCCTTTTTCTACTAGGAAAATGGACATCTCTCAAGAAAACGTTCCTCTTCTGATTCATGGGAACCTACTTCAGGTAGAATCAAAATTAAATTTATGAATTTCTTTTTTATCTTTTTATCTCTTATTTATTTATTTACTTATTTACATATTTAATTTTGAGACAGGGTCTCACTATATATATCAGGCTGGTCTGGAATTCTCTATGTAGCCCAGGCTGGCCTCAAACTTGCGTGGATTGTCTTGCCTCAGTCTCCTGAGATTATAGGTGTGCATTGTCACACTAAGATAAATTTATGAGTTTCTCAATAAGTTTGCATTTTAATGGCACTGCCTTTTAAAATAAATTTGTTCAAATATGTAGTTCCCTTCCTACAGGTGAATTAAGTGTCTCAGATTAATTACAGTTTAAGTTGGACATGGTGGTGCACGTCTGTAACCCCAACAACTCAGGAAGCAGAGGCAGGAGGATTATAGGTTCGAGGCCAGAGGCAGCCTGTGTAACTTAATGAGACCCTGTCCTCAAGATTAAAAAAAAGTAAAAAATGGGCTTGGGGTGCAACTCAATGATAGAGTGCCTGCAAAGCATGTGTGAAGCTCCAGGTTCAACCCCCACGTACTGGGAAAAAAAAAAAAAACAACAATTAGAGTTTGGTAAAATTGTAGTTAAGAAGAATGGTCTTTAGAGCTGTGCATGGTAGCATATACCTGTAGTACCAAGCACCTGAGAGGGTGAGGCCAGTCTGGGCCACCTAGCAAGACTATCTCAAAAAGAAAGGAAAAAACAAGTGATGGAATTTAGTATGTATAATCTGATTTGTTGTCTCTATGCCTTCTCCAGAAGTTTCTAACAGTGTGTTTCTCATGTTGTTATTCAGTATTTAACTTCTGAATCCTTGGCTACATCAAAAAGCATAATCTTGCCAGGTTTGATAGCACATATCTGTAATCCAAGCACTCAGGAGGCTTAGGTGGGAGACTCATGAGTTCTTAGATTAACCTGGGTTACATAGTGACTTTGAGACCACCCTGACTACATGTAGAGACTCTGTCTTAAAAAAAAAAAAAAAAAAGAATCATAATTCTTCTACTGCTGGGCTGGACATGATGGTGCACATCTATAATCCCAGCTCTCAGGAGGCAGAAGCAGGATCATGAGTTTAAAGCAGTCTAGGCTACATAGATGCCTGCAGCCACAGCACTGTGGCATCTGATCCCAACAGATCTCAGAAGCTAAAGCAGGATCGAGCCTGGTTAGTACTTGGATAGAAGACACCTGGGAACACCAGGTGCTGTAGGCTTGGAAGAAGGACCAGGCAGCCTACTCCCCCCAAAAAAAACAATATGCCATTGAAAACCCTATGAATAGCAGAGAAGCACTGACAATAGAGTTTCGCCTGTTATAGTTAGGGTCCTGTTGTAGTTAGGGTCGCTATGAGTCAGACACGGACTCCAAGGCACCTAACAACAACAACACTGGCCTTGGAGTTGGGATCTTCCTGCCTCAACCTCCCACCTTGCTGGGATTAGAAGTGTGCAGTACTGTAGCCAGAGTCAGTTTTGGTTTTTGTTTTAAAACAAACTATTAAGGAGTAGAGACATCTATCCATATACGAAAATTTGATTTAGAGAGATTTGATTTTGAGAATACTGGATGTATATATAGTGGCTGTTTGGTTGTTTTTTGTTGTTTGTTTGTGATGCTGGTGCTAAAACCCAAGGCCTTGTGCATGCTAGGCACTCACTCTGCCACTGAGCTATACTCCCATTCCTAGTGAACTTTTAATGAGCAATTAAAGAATGAATCAATGAAACATCACATTTTAAAGCACAATATGAATTTTTAAAAACTGATTAACTAGCCTGGCTCAGTGGTGCATGCCTGTAATCCCAGCGGCTCGGGAGACGGAGGCAGGAGGATCGCAAGTTCAAGACTGGAGGCAGTCTGTGTAATTTAGCGAGACCCTGTCTCAAATAAAGTAAAACAATGGGCTGAGGGTGCAGCTCAGTGGTCCAGCATTTGCAGAGCATGCAGTCGTGAAGCCCTGGGTTCAACCCCCAGTACTGCAAAAAACAAACAAAAAAACTGGTTAACTCAAATATATGTGGTTATTAAAGTGCTTCTGGATACAGCTACTAATAAACATGAACACTTATCTTAGTTTTATAGGGCTGCTATAACAAAGTACCAAAGCCAGGTGACGTAAAATACCAGAAGTTTTTGTCTCACTGTTTTCAAAGGTAGAAATCCAAAATTAGAGTATTGGGAGGGCCATGAGCTCTGTGATAACTCTAGGGAAGAAAGTTCTTTACCTCTTCTTGCTTCTAGTCTTTGCCTTCTCAATCCTTGGCATTCTTCCACATTCATCTGTATCACTCTGGTCATATCTTGTATTTCTTTACTTTGTCTTTCCTCTATATGTCTGTCTGTCTGTCCATATTTTCCCTTTTTATAAGGACACCAATCATACTGCATTGGCATAGACCCCAATGACCTCATCTTAATTCAGTTATTCCTGTAAAAATCCCGTGTCCAATTAAGTTCACATTCTGTTGTACTAGGGGTCAGCACTTGAGCATTAATTTAGGGGAATACAATTAAACTCATAACATAGCTGAAGACCAGGGGGATATAGGAGAAAGAATAAATAGTAATTACTAGGGAGGGAAGTTAAGCAAATTTATTTATTTTATTTTTTTAATTTTTCAGAATTTTTGTTTGTTTTTTGGGTTATTTTGTTTTTGAGACAGGATCTTGCCATGTAGCCCAGGCCGGCCTTGAACTCATGATTTTCCTGCCTCAGCGTCCCTAGTGCTGGGATAACAGGCATGTACCACCATGTTCAGCCGAACTTATTTTTAAACGAGAAGCTATAATTTATCTGCCTTAAACTATTCATCTTGTATATGTTTTGTTGTTGTTGTTGTTAGGTGCCGTCGAGTCAGTATCTGACTCCTAGCGACTCCTAGCAACCCTCATAGGGTTTTCAATGGCAGATTGTTTCGGGATTGCCTCAGGAGTGGATTGCCTTTTCCCATTTTTGTGGTGCTTGAAATTGAACTCGGGACCTCAGAGACTGCAGTGCAGTGCTCTACCAACTGATCTAAATCCCAGCCCTGTATATGTTTTAGATACCATATTTTTAGATGTAGAAGTGTTGCATTTCTGGAACCAGATAGTCCTGGGCTTAAAAAGAATATTCTCTTTGAGGGGAAGTACCTTTGGAATCATTTCATTGGTACAAATACCCAGTTGTTTATGTTTCGGGGAGTGATATTTTTAATTCTAGTGAGGTAGTAAACGTCTAATAGTTTTGGAATGAAAATGAGCATTTGTCATTAGCTCTAAGTTTCTTAGATACCACTAGCAGTTGATAAATAAATGACAGTATTGTCTTTCCTCCTTCCATATATGGTGAGTAATCTTAGCCTAAGCATTTAAAATTTAAACATTTTGTCAGGATGTTCTAGATACTCAGTGAATAAGCTTTACTCAGGTATGACAGTATACTTTTCACTAATCTGACAAAAATTGAATTTTAGCAGGCTCTAAGCAGAATAAATTTTCTGACAAAAGAAAAAGAAACTCTGTGGACTCAGATCTGAAAAGCACAAGAGAATCTATGATACCAAAAGCAAAAGAGTCCTTCCCTGAGAAGCGTCCTGATGGACAACATCCAAAAGAAAAATTTATAAGACATATCGCACTGAAGACACCTGGTGGTGTGTTGCGCTTAGAAGATATATCCAAGGAACCAAATGATGAAACCAATCACTCTTCTGCAGACTTGGCACCTTCAAATTCTGGCCACCATTCTTCCAGGAATAGTGACCAAATCCGTGTGGCAAGTACCAAAGAGACTAAGATACAGAAACCCCACTTACCTTTACCTCAGGAAAAATCTACAATTAAGAAAGCTAGCAACTTTCAGAAAAATAAAACTGCTAGCTCTGTGACATCAAAAGAAACAAAACTACTACCTTTAGTTTCCCATATTTCAAGTGCTGATTCTTCTCGAGTACCATTAAATGCTAAAAATTGCACTCTTCCAGTTCTTAAAAAAGATAAAGAGCGTTCCTCAACTAAAGAATGTCCTGGCCATTCAACAGAATCCTCCAAACACAAAGAACACAAAGCAAAGATTAATAAGGCTGGCTCTACTATATCTTCAGGGAAAATTCATGGGGGATCTTTGCATTCAGAATATGGCACTCCTACAAAGTCTCCCACAGCTGCTTTGGAAGTTGTGCCATGTATCCCAAGTCCTACAGCACCTTCAGATAAACCCCCTTCTGATAAAGAGAGTTCAGGAAATTCCAATGCAGGTAGCAGTGCACTGAAAAGAAAATTCAGGGGTGATTTTGATAGTGATGAAGAAAGTTTAGGTTACAACCTAGACAGTGACGAGGAAGAGGAAACATTAAAATCACTGGAAGAAATAATGGCTTCGAACTTCAGTCAGATTCCTGCAACTTCAGGAAAGCCTCCTGCTCTTTCCAGTGGGCTTAGATCTCAGTCATCAGACTATACAGTAAGTAGTTCTATGACATTTGTCTTTATTTGAGGAGGAAAAAATGGATTGATTAGTGAAGAAGGATAGATTATTAAAATTTATTTTAAAATTCGATATTCATTACAACTCATAATTAGACTGAAATTAGTATAATTCTTATTTGGTAAATGAGTTTCACATATCTTTAGTTTTATGACTGTAAATCAGTGGTCTCCAAACTCTCTTGATCACACACTTTTTTAGCATGTACCCCAATATATATGTATACTTATAGATTATATACATGTACCACTATAATACTGTGTACTCTCTAAAGCATATGCAAAAACAGAATTTAAAAGAAAGAAAAAATAAGTATTTTCCTATAGAAGTTATGTAGAAGTTACTATCATAAGTTCTACTGGAGTTTCTATAGAAGTTCCATATAAATAGAAGTTCTATTATTTTCTTCCTGCACCCCAATGGATCACCTTGCACACCCCCTGCTTTGGAGACCACTGCTGTAAATGAAGGTAGAGTGTAGAAATGTTGTTAATTGTGGTGTGCAATTTTATTTATACAATGCCTTATTCTATTTTGGGAGTAAGCTCTGTAAAATTTGGTGGGGAAGGTGTTAACATTCCATGGTCACACCTAAAAATTAATAGTTTTATTCCACTAAAATAGAACTTAGATGTAAAGATAGGGTAGCCACAGATCCCTTGGGTGTTTGCTGTCAAATTCTAAGGCTAGCAGGGTTTTATAAGTAGAGCCTTTCCTAGTAGATAGTAAAATCAAATTGCTTGCAGTATGAAATCTTAGACTTAAAGCATGGTGAAAATTTTCCTTTAAGAAATGTGTAATCCTAGCCCAGGTGATTACAATAGAAAGTAGCTTTTAGTGCTCTGAATAACTTAAAACATCCCAGTTCTACTAAGATATGTTATAACGTATTTTTGAATTTTCTTCTTACTTTAGGAACACGTTCATAGTGGAACTTACACAAATACTTTAGAGCGTCTCGTGAAGGAGATGGAAGACACACAAAGGTTGGTTAGCATTATGATTAATTTGCTAAATTTAACATACTGCTTGTTTTTATGGTAGGTTTTTAATTTATCTTTTTAAAAATCATGAGAAATTAGTATGCCTTTTACGTTATACCATTATAATAGTTCTTCTCTTGTCAGCTATGTTAGAAATAAAATGTGTTCTCTTGATCATAGGCTGGATCAAAAGATGCAGGTTTTTTGTAGTATAGTATATAATATAAATTCCTTTCTACTTCTCGTAAGTAATATCTAATAACTGAAATCCTAGATCAAAAGCATGGATAAAATTCATTTTTAAGTGTATGGCTCAGGTTAGTACAGTAGATTAATATCATTGTGCATCTATCACCACCATCCAGTTCCAGAACATTTTCATCTTCCCAAACTAAAAGTCTGTACCCTCTAAACAACAATTCACATCTTTTCCTTCCCCACCGCCCTTGGTAACTACCATTTTATTTTTATCTTTGAAATTGAGTACTTAGGCACTTACGATTAGGAACATACAGTATTTGTCATTTTAGGACTTGTTTATTTCACTTAGTGTAATGTCTTCATTGTCCATTGAGGGCAAAGAATGCATCAGAATCTCCTTCTTTTTAAGGTTGACTGTTCCATTGTATTGTGTATGTACCATATTTTGTTTATTCATCCATCAGTAGCCACTTAGGCCTAATTGTACCCACTTTTTGGTTATTGTGAATAATACTACTATGAACATGAGTGTACATATCGTAAGTCCTTGCTTTCAATTCTTTTGAGTATACCCATAAGTGAACTTGCTGAATCATAAGGTAATTATTTCATTTGGGGTTGGAACTGTGTGCTGTTTTCCACAGCAAGTGCAATTTTACATTCTCACCATAAGGATTTTCTTTTCTCTGCATCTTCTCCAGCATTTATTATTTTCTTTTTTTTGATAATATCCATCCTAAAGCATGTGAAATTGTATCTCAGTATGGTTTTGATTTGCACATTAAACATCTTTTCATGTGCTACTGGCCCTTTGTATAGCTGCTTTAGAGAAATACCTGCTCTGATCCTTTGCCTATTTTATCTTTAATCAGATTAGTGTTTTTGTTGTTCACACAGGTAGAATGTTTTTAAATGTTTCTTTGTTCACCAAGTCCTAATTTTGAAACCAGCATAACCAGATCTGGTACTCCTATGTCACATTACATCTTGAGGAAAAAATTCAGAATTATGATAAACACTCTGCCTTATGGACAGACACACACACACACACACACACACACACACACACACACACACACACGCACAAATCAGAACGTTGAGCATCATAATTTTCCCAAGGAAATTTTATAACTAGTTACAGACTGTTTTTACTAATGAGAGAGGAAAAATAAATTCCCTACTAATTCAAAAAATATCTATGAAGCTAGCCCAGAGAACTTTATTTAAAGCTTTACTGAGGCTGAGTGTGTGGCATACACTTGTAATCCCAGGACTCAAGAAGCAAAGGCATGAGGATCGTTACAAGTTCAAAGCCAGCCTAGTCCACGTAGTGAGACTGTCTAAAATAAACCAAATAAAGGTTAACTGAGGCCAGATATTGTGACATATACCTGTAATCCCAGTGATTCAGGAGGTGGAGCCAAAAGGATTGCAAGTTTGAGGCCAAAGGCAGCTTGCATAACTTAGCAAGAGCCTGACTAAAAAATTAAAAATGGGCTAGGTTTGCAATTCAGTGGTAGAGCACTTGCAAAGTACGTCCAAGGCCCTGGGTTCAAACTCCTAGTACCACAAAAATATATAAATAAATAAAAAGAAATTTTGCTAAAGTTTAACTGATTTGATGACATAAAGGTAGTCCAAGGCAGAGATGTGGCTTGATCTGATGACTAACTTTTCTGTAGTGATAGAGCAGTACATTTACTCATCATTTACTGTTTTTTATACTCATCTACTGTTGCGGCTAGGGTAAAGACCTTTGGTTAAAATAACAACCTTGGAACACAGTATAAGCAAGGATGATGGAGCAGTGTTCTGGATTTGAATCCTAGCTTCTTACATTGTGAGCTCTTGCAAGTTACTTAGCTTTTCTAATGTCTATTTCCTTATCTATAAAGTGGACAATAATAAACTTCTATATGAGGTTATCCTGAAGATTAAGAGTTAATACATAAAGCCCTTAGTACAATGCCAGTCATATAGTAAATACTCAGTTTTTGTTAGATATTGTGATGATAATGATGATTGGACCACAAGGACAACAAAAACTGCTGCTAGAAAGCCTAGTTACCTATATCAGATTATTAGTCTACTAGAAGTCAAGTGGGGCTGGGATTTAGCTCAGTTGGTAGAGCGCCACTCTGCAGTCTCTGAGGTCCCAAGCTTGATCCCCAGCACTGCATAAATGGGAGAAGGACATGGCAATCCACTCCTGAGGCAATCCTGAAACAATCAGCCATTGAACACCCTATGAGGGTCGCTATGAGTTGGACACAGAACTCGACAACATCTAACAACAACAACAACAACAACAACAACAAGTCAAATGAATATTAAACATTAGAGAAGATAATCACAACAAGTCAAATGAGTATTAAACATTAGAGAAGATAATCAAGTTAGTGGTGTTTATTTTTTGCCATTTTTCTTTTCCTATTCTGTGAATGATTTAGTCAGGTCATTCTTGAAATTATAATTATAAAGAAATACCCAAGTCTTGCATGTAATATAACACTATTCTAATACTATACCAGTAGCTAGAATAGGCTTTTGTAAAGTTTTAATAAAAATGGTGTACTATTTTGAACTTCCTGATGCATTTGAGAGAAACAATTTGACATTTAATACAACAAAATTTGTCATTTAACTAGGTATTTAAGGAGAGTTTACCTTGGTGCTGCTTTTAGATATCAACTAAAGTATTTTGATTTTCTATTTTATGAGTTAACTATTATGAATTCTTTCAATTCTCAGGCTAGATGAACTACAGAAGCAACTACAAGAAGACATAAGGCAGGGCCGAGGCATTAAATCTCCAATTAGAATTGGAGATCAAGACAGTACAGATGATGAGGATGGCCTCTTAGAAGAACACAGGTATAGCATTTTTCTTTCTGTCTTTCTACCCACCCTGTTAAGGTTCTTACATATATATATATATATGTATGTATATGTATATATATATTTTTTTAGCTTTGTTTTTATAAAATAACTGGGCCATTAACAGCTATTTGCCTAGTGGAAAATGTATGCTGGATTTTCTTGAAAGGAAAATAATTAGGGCCAGTTTACATCTTTTGTTTCTTCTGGTTATTGTTCCATTTCATACAGACATATTTAGTCTTTAGTAGAAAGTGAAAGGGCTGGGATTTAGCTCAGTGGGTAGAGTGCTGCGCTGCAGTCTCTGAGATCCGGAGTTCAATTCCCAGCACCGCAAAAATGGGAGAAGGGCCTGGTAATCCACTCCCAAGGCAATCCCGAAACAGTCAGCCATTGAAAACCCTATGAGGGTCGCTATGAGTCGGATACCGACTTGACAGCACCTAACAAGAAAGTGAAAGAAGTGAAACATACTTTTTTTCTCATGCTAGTCTTCTAATCTGAGAAAAATCTTCTAAAAGTTTGCCTTTTTTTTTTTTCTCCCCTTTTTTTGTAGTACTGGGAGGCTGAACCTAGGGCCACATGCATGTTTTTGCAATTGCTTTTACCATTGAGCTGCAGCTCTAGCTCCCTTTTTAAACTTTTATCTTCAGACGGGTCTCGCTAAATTATGCAGGCTGCCATTGGCCTCAAACTCCTCCTGCCTACCGAGTTCCTAGGGTTATACTCAGCATCAAAAAAAAAAGTTTTCTTTGTACCTGTTTTTTAAGTGCAAGAACAGGGCTTCAAACCCATGAAAAATTGGGTTCAGCTGTAGCTTGAATGTTAAAATGTAAAAAATCTTCAGGTTGGAGTTCAAATCTATATGTAGATAGCAGAGCCTTAAACCAAATTCAAACCTGAACCCTGAACCCATTCCAGTTCAAGCATTTAAAAAAAAATTTTCTGAACCTGAACCCAATGAAAAATTGTGTTCGGGTTCAGCTTTTAATGTTTTTGTTTGTTTGTTTGTTTTAACTATTTAAAAATTGAAAGAAAAAAATTCATCTATCTGCACATAAAATTAAAATTTTAAACCCGAACCCTCTAAATTTAACATATTGAACCCACACCCAAACCTGAACCCAATATTTCATGTGTTTGAAGCCCTGTGCAAAAACCATATTCAGTATAACTATTCAGTATTCAATGGCTTTTCTTGTATTTCAGGGAATTCCTAAAGAAATTTTCGGTTACAATTGATGCTATTCCTGATCATCATCCAGGTGAAGAAATATTTAATTTCCTTAATTCTGGAAAAATTTTCAACCAGTATACCTTGGATTTAAGAGATTCTGGTTTTATTGGACAAAGTGCAGTAGAAAAGCTTATTCTCAAGTAAGTAGAAAGTAAAAATTTTTTTTCTATATAAAAAATTGCTCTAAAAGTCTTGTGACCAATGGGTAATCTTCTAAACCTTAATTTTGATTATGCCTTATCTAGTTTCCTTATCCTTTTATTATTATTCCTCTTTGTGTTTTCTTGATTATATGAAGCAGTGTGGGATAGTTGTTTGGCGCATCATCTGCTTTTCTTTTTTCTTCTTGTTTTTGTTTCTTTTGGGTTTTTTGGTGGTGCTAGGGATCATACTTAGGGCCCCATACCACATGCTTTTATTAGTTAGGTTAAAGATCAGTGTGTAAAAGCTTGGTGTGGTGGCACACATCTGTAATCCCAACACTGGGCAGACTAGGCGGGAAGATTGAGAGTTCCATGCCAGCCTAGGCTACATGGAAAGATCCTATCAAAAAAACACAAATCCCCAGGACCACAAAAAGAAAAAGATAAAAGATCAGTATGTAACAAAAGTAACTATCAAAATAGTAGGGGCTTAAATAAAAAGTTGGGTTTTATTTGTGTTTTTTTGTGATCCTTGGGGTTTGAACCCAGGACCTCACACATACTATACTTTGCAAGTGCGCTACCACCGAGCTTATACCCCTAGCCCATTTTTAAATTTTGAGTCAGGGTCTTGCTAAGTTCCACAGGCTGCTTCTGGCCTCCAACTCACAATCCTCCTGCCTCCGCCTCCTGGGTCTGGGATTACAGGCATGGACCACCATGCCTGACCTAAATTTTTTTATAAGAAACTTACCCATATTGGTGTGGAGTCCACCTCCATAGACTGAGTACAGTTTGCTCTCTCATTTCCCTGATTATGTCAAATGTGGTAGTGGTGGTAGGAGTGTTTTACAAAGATAACAGTCATCTTGGTTTTACTCTATTTTTTCAGATCAGGAAAAACAGATCAGATTTTTTTGACAACACAAGGCTTCCTTACCTCTGGTTACCACTACATCCAATGTCCTATACCTGTGTTAAAGTGGCTGTTTCGGGTAAGAGAAATGTTTGAGGGGTTATAGTTGGCTCCTACTATATTTTCTAGTCAAAAGTAAACTTTTAAAATATAACCTGTTTTCCACATTACTAGGGGAAAAAATTAATCTAGCCCATCAAACCCATGATTTTAATGGGTTAGAATTAGGCAGGAAGAGTCATTGTAAAGAGATTTTAAAGGAGATGATAATGCTGATAATATACAGGATAGTTAATAATTTACATGTTTAGACTTTTTATCACACTGGTAAGTGACTATTATAGGTAGTTCTAGAAGAGTTCTTATAATGCTTACATACCTAAATTTATTTCCTTCCTTCCTTCCCCTCCCTCCCTCTCCCTCTCTCTCTCTCCCCCCCTCTCTCTCTCTCTCTCTCTCTCTCTCTCTCTCTCTCTCTCACTAGGGCATTGAACCCAGGGCCTCATGCATGCTTTGCAAGAGCTCTACCACTGAGTTGCACTGCTAGCCCATTTTTTACTTTGTATTTTGAGGCAGTGTCTCCGTAAATTACACAGGCTGCCTCTGGCCTTGAACTTCAATCCTCCTGCCTCTACCTCTCAAGCCATTGGGATAATAGGCGTGCGTCACCAAGCTCAGCTGCGTACCTAAATTTCATTTCAGCTTTCTTTTTCATGTTTATGGGAGTACCTATGTACATTTTCCAGGATTTCAGTTGTATAGTAATATTTTCCTATTTATATATGTCTTTTGTGCATATCCGACTGTTTCTTTTCCCATTCATATTTAACACTTAAACCCACTTAAATAATTAACTTAATTTTTGTCTTATGTAAGTGGTAACTTTTAAAACAAGTGGTATCATCGATTTTGTATAGAGTGTCTCGGTATTACTCTAGATACCCTGGACCTTCATGCAGAAAATATCGTCTTATGGAAGTTTATTGCTCTTGATATTTTATCATCCATGAGACACCAGCTCAGGATTAAATACAGTGTATGTTGGCTGAGCTGGGAGGCAGTGAAGAGGGCTTTTTATTTTATACTAGGTGATTATCAACAAATAGAATAATAAGGTCATTTAGGTTAGAATTATCCTCCTTTCATAAATAAGAAAGATTATGCATGACAAAAGTTTTTCTCAGGTTACTGGAATGTTCCACTTTTCCTAAATATATAAAAAATATTTATTAGGGGAAAAGGATTCATAGTATAAAAGGATCCTTTGCAATATGTAAAAGGTTGTCCAGAAATCTTATTTTTATATAAATTCAATTTATTACATGTTCTTAGACCAAAGAAATCTTATTTTTAAGACTATCATTGATATCAGAGAATGATAACTATTATATGTGAACTAAAAAGTGGAAAAAAATATATGGTGTTTCTACTCTGGACTTCAAGATAGCACTTCAAGGAATCTCATATTTGGCAAAAACTGGAGAGATATTGCAGCATAGCTTCTTGTTCATTTTTTCATATAGTTGACATTTTTGAGTGTCAACTGTGCCAGGCACTATATAGAACAGCAGTTAAAAAAAATCAAAGTGTGTGTGTCTGTATACATTTATAAATGCATTATGTTAGTAGTTAAGGGCTATGAAGGATATTATAGTAGGCTAAGGTAGATACAGAAAGTACGAGTGGGAGAGAGTAAGTGTACTTTTATGTGTGTGTGTGGTACTTGGAGGTTGAATTCAGAGCCTTCCATATATTTTGCAATACTACTGTGCTGCATTATTATTTTTTATTTTGAGTCAGGGTCTCACTAAGTACACAGGCTGCCTCTGGCCTCAAGCTCGTGGTGCTTCTGCCTCTGCCTCCCAAGTCACTGGGATTAGAGGCATGCGCCACCCTGCCCAACAAGTTTGCAAGTACTGAGACTCTTACTTGTTTGAAGAAAGTGATAGAATGATCCTTAACTGCTGTGTGAGAGGGGCATTTCAGGCAGAGAACAGCAGGTAGTGAAAAGACTATAGGCAGGAGCATTTGCTTTAAATAGTTAGGAGCTTACTACTTGGGCCTCAGTAATTATTTTTTTAACAGTCATAATGAAATCAGAATTTGCCTCTCTATGGTTTTAGTCTAGTAATACTAATTATTTTTTTCTATAGCTTACCATAATAGGCCTCATCTAATAGTCTTTCAGTTATTTTAGAATAACTATCATGACTCTTAGCCTTCCCCACACTAAACATTATCTAGTCCCTTTACTGTCCTGATCATTTTTCTGAATGACCTTTAGCTTGTCAGTATCATTTCTAAAGTGCTTCCCCCAACTAATGGAAATATGTTCCAGGTAAATTCTATTATCCATCTACATCACCAGCATATTTCTATTATAATTCAAAACTTCATTTGCTGACGTACCAGAGCTTCATATTCTCTAATTGTATGTTTTCTTTTAAAGACTGCATTTATCTATATTAATTTTCATCTTGTTAATGTGGGCCTGTCATTGTAGTTATTAAAATCATAATTATGGCATATAAGCATCTTCACCAAAGCAGATTTTTATATTCTTGATATTCATTCTTTGAAAACTACTGTAGAGCTGAGTGCAGTGGCACATGCCTATAATCCTAGTGACTCAGGAGGCTGAGGCAGGAAGATCTCAAGTTCAAGTCCAGAAGCAGCCTGCACAACTCAGTGAGACTCTGTCTCAAAATAAAAAATAAAGGGAGTTTCTGTGTATGCAACTCAGTGGTAGAGTATTTGCCTAGTATATGTGAGTCCCCAGGTTCAACCGCTCCAGTACTGCAAAGAAAAAAAGAGGAGAAAGAAAAGAAAACCAAACTAATAATTGTTTGTTGAGTACTTTATCTTTGTAAGACACATTGTCTCCTATCTCCTTTTCAATTCCATTTCCGAGGGGGAAAGGCTTTCCAAACTTGTATTTTTTGGAAAATAGTTCCAAATTCACTTTAATGTTATAGTTATAAGTACTCTGGGGATCTTTTGTTTTTAGTTTTGTTCTAAATTTTTTTTTAAGTTGTTAAAATGTAATGAAATGAGTAAAGAGGGAGAGAATAAATGTAAAATACAGGATTCAGTTTTATGAAAATCACGTAATGAATCTCACTATACTGTATGCAGTTTTAAAAATCATACTGTACCTTATAAATATCTACAAATTGTTACATTAATCAAAAATTCTTTTTGTAAAATGTTTAAGGTGATAGGAGTGTTAATCTTTATTTGATAATTGTACTGTATATATGAACTGAATTTTGTACCCCATAAATATGTACCAAAAAAAAAGATATACACACCAAAAGAAAAAGAAAAAGTTATAAAAATGAGCCAGGCATTGTGGTTCATGCCTGTAATCCCAGTACTGAGGAGGCTGAGGTGGTAGGATCTCAAGTTCAAAGCCAGCCTAGGCTACAAAGCAAAATCCTGCCTAAAAAAAGTAATAAAAATATTTGCATCTTTGTGATTTTTATTGTGTGTCCAAATGTAGTAAACCAGGGTTTACCACTTAAATTTTTTTTTTTATCATTTTCAAGGGGAAATCATGTTTCATTGTGAAAATTTCAAGTAAACTTTAAAGAATATTTTTAAAAAATTTTTAAGGCAGGCTAAATTCATGCCAAGTTCCAATTTCTAGGACCCATTGACAATTTAGTCAGTGTCTTAGGTTGATCTCTGCATACAAAAACTACTATGCTGAAAACTAAATAAAGCTTTTGGCCTTTTTAAGAAAAAAATACTGTGTAACTTAAGGTAAACAAAACGTGAATATGTTTTATAACTTGTTTATTTCAGATAACAGTAAACTGTTGAATATTTGCCAGGTGCTGTGACATATGCCTGTAATCCCAGTGATTCATCAGGAGACTGAGGCAAGAGGATCATGAATTCAACTCTAGAGGCAGCCTGTGCAACTTAGCAAGACCTTTTCTCAAAAATTAAAATAATAATAAAAAGGAGCTGGTGATACAACTCAGTGATAGAGCACTTGCCTACCATGGGCAAGGCCCTGGACTCAATACCCCCAGTACTGGTGGAGGGAACTATTTAGTATTTTCATCTCAGTGTATAGCTATATCAGCCTTTTTATCAGCCTTATAGTATTCCTTTGTCCAGCGGTATCATAATTTATTAAACCAATCTTGACAGACATTAGATTGTTGTATATACTTCTTTATACAAATTATCTGAAATTACTATGTTACTCACGCTAGAATTCATACTCCTGACAAAAAGATAGTTATCTAAACCTTGTCCAGTATGCAGCACGTCTTTGAATGGTACTACCTCCTAGTGGCAAAGCGTAATGACATAAACATGGCATACAGATTGAAAATAGAGTTTGAGTTTTTCCCCCTTACATTTCAGATTTAAATTTATTACAGTTATAATCGATGGCTCCCAAGCAAAAGAATCAGATAACAGTTGAAATACAGTGTGTGTTTCTCTACAAACGCACTTGGAAATTGCTTTCAATATATTATACGATTTTTAACTTTGTTTTGTTTTTGAGACAGAGTCTCACTTTGTACTCTACACTGGCCTTGAACTCCCTCTGTAGCCAAGGCTGATCTCAAATTCTGGATCCTCCTGCCTCAACCTCCCAGGTGCTGGGATTTATAGGTGTGTGTCACATACCTGGCCACAATTTCTTTGTTTGTTTTGTCATACTAGGGATCAAGCCCAAGGTCTTGTGCATGTTAACCAAGTGCTCCACCATTGAGCTATACCCCAGACTCACAATTTTTTTTAATTTGAGATTTTATTCCCCAAAAAACATATAATATATATCATAATTATATAAAAATTATATAATTTGTCTCTGCATCTAAATTCCTATATGTAGAAAGATTGATTAGATCAAAGTATAAGTAAAATGACTTTGCCTAAGTATTACTAAATTACTTTTAAATTTTTACCAAATTACAGTCACACTAGTTATAAGTCCCCTTGTGTCTTTTCTAATACACTTTTGAATACAGTATTACCAGTATTCTTGACCTTTGCCAGTTTTCAAGTTAACAAATGAAATTGTCATTGTTTTTCATTGCTTTTCTTTTGTTGTTTGGTTTGGTTTTGATGAGATCTCACTGTATAAACCAGGCTGGCCTTGACCTCACCATCTTCCTGCCCCAGCCTCTTGAGTAGTTGGGATCACAGAGGTGTGCCATTGCACCTAGCTCCTTGCATCTCTTTGATTACTAATGATATTGAGTGTCTTTAAAAAAGTGCATTGGTAAGCTGTGCATGGTGGTGCACCCCTGTAGTCCCTCCTCCTCAGAAGCATTAGGGAGGAAGATTGCTAAAGCCCAGGAATTCAAGCCTGGGCAACATAAGACATTGTCTCAAAAAACAAATAATTTAAAGTGCTACTTAATTTGTCTATTTGTATCTTTTCAAATAGTTTTACTAGTTGATGGTTTGATTTTTGCCTATGATGTGACCAGCACAGAAGCCTTTTCCTTTATGATTTTTTAGTTTCAGGTTGTGATACATCCTAGGAAGGCATTTTTTGATAGTCTCAAATGTTAACATTTCTCTAAATTATAAATCAAAGTTATATATTAAAAAAAAGCAGCATGTTAGAATGGAAAGTGCCCTTTTGAGTCTTTGTGCACATATGTGTAATGAGGACTGCTTCATAAGGTTATTGTAAGTGTTAAATGAAATGCACATAAGATATCTTTTTTTTCTTCTTTTAGAAATGAGAGTCTCACTGTTACCCAGGCTGGCCTCAAACTCTTGATCTTTCTGTCTTAGTCTCTCAAGTAGGTGGGATTACAGGTATGTGCCACCACACCAAGCTTAAAACAGATTTCTATGTACCCGACAAATAGTAGGGCTGGAGTTTTGCTCAGTTGGTAGAGTGCCACACTGCCCTCTCTGAGGACCTGAGTTCAATCCCCAGCACTGCAAAAAATGGGAGAAGTATGTGGCAATCCACTGCCGAAGCAATCCAGAAAGAATCAGCCATTGAAAACCCTATGAGGGTCATTATGAGTGACACCCAAGTTGATTGCACCTAACAACAACAAATAGTAAATGCCTAGCTGGGCATATGCCTTTAATCCCAGCACTAGTGGCATGTCCCTGTGATCCCAGCATTCTGGAGGCTGAAGGAGGAAGATCACAAGTTTGAGGCCAGCCCGTACTACATAGTGAAACCCTGTCTCAAAAAAGAAAAAAAAAAAAGTAGAGCCGGGTGCAGTGGCACACACCTGTAATCCCAGCTGCTCGGGAGGCAGAGGCAGGAGGATCGCAAGTTCAACACCAGAGGCAGTCTGCGTAACTTAGCAAGACCCTGTCTCAAAAAGTTAAAAAATGGGCTGGAAGTGCAGCTTAGTGGTCCAGCACTTGCAATGCATGCATGCACAAGGCCCTGGGTTCAACCCCCAGTACTGGAAAAAAAAAAAAAAAAGAAATTAATGCTTATGTTTTCTTTCTTCCTAATATTTCATCATTTATCTTTTGACAGATGATGTCAGTTCACACAGACTGTATTGTGTCAGTGCAGATTTTAAGTACGTTGATGGAAATAACAATTAGAAATGGTAAATATATAAATTTACTGTGATTTATAGCATGTATTATTAGCTGTTATATATTCGTTTATGTTGCTAAATGTTACTGTTATTTGGAAATGCGAAATAAATTATTTTTGTCATCAAGTATCTTAACAAATGAAACACCAAACAAGAATAAGTACATGCATTTTTCTAGTTGCATTGAGGAAGGGGGTATAAGGTCTTGCAAGTGACAACCCTTACCTAATATTTACCAAATCATGCCTTACTTGGCAGGGCAAGCAGAAATAGTTGGAAGTTTATGTATTAACTCAGCCAATTAATTGGCTTATGGACAACAATCAGTATTATATTGGTAGTGCATTAAGGCAGATTGAAAACATCTATTGCTAAGGTGTAACAGTTGCTTTCTCATGTTTGAGATCCTATATAAAAGAAGTGTTATGGTTTACCTGATCAGTTGTTCGGGGGGACTAAGATTATAAAGACATTGAAGATGACAAAAATCTTCCTGTGTTAAAAATAGTTGGGATTTTGTCAATGTTATTTCTAGTTATTTCAAAATGTATTACTTCTGAGTTAAACCCTTTGCGTCATTCTCAGATATTTTCTTCTTAAATGTCATATCTGTCATACCTACTTGAAAATCTATATTTCTGTAGCTTAACTATGTTGTTAAGATATCATTAATAACTATCATTTCTATAAAATTATTGTAATAATAAAGCTGTGGTCATAGCACTTGGGAAGCTGGGACAGTAGGCTGAAGAGTTCAAGGCCAGCCTGGGAAATGCATAGAGAGATCCTATCTGAAAAAAAATCATTGTAATAAGCTATGTTTCACATGTAGGCTATTACTTTGAAATAGGGATTTATAGATCAATGATTTGGAATAAAATACTTTCTTCTCTTCACTAGATACTTTTAGTGACTCACCGATTTGGCCTTGGATCCCATCACTGTCTGATATAGCAGCTGTGTTTTTCAATATGGGGGTTGATTTCAGATCTTTGTTTCCTCTGGAGAGTCTTCAGCCAGACTTTAATGAAGACAGTCTAATGTAAGTTTTCTTCTCATAGTTAATTCCAAAAACATGATTTTTAATGATTTCTGTTTATTATCATTATAATTAATGTAATAAATTCAGTAATCATTATTTTCTTAAATCTCTCACAGTTGAGATCAAACTTGAAATAGATACATTCTTGATATTTGTCTTAATCTGAACGAGATCATGATGTTCAGTAGGGAAATAATGGGAACAGTCCTATTAAAAGTTTTTTAAAACTTAAGACTCCTGGCCGGCTGTGGTGGCACACACCTGTAATCCCCGCGGCTTGGGAGGCGGAGCCAGGAGGATCACAAGTTCGAGACCAGAGGAAGTCTGCATAACTTAGCGAGACCCTGGCTCAAAAAGTAAAAAAGAAAAAGGTGGGGGGGCTGGGGGCGCAGCGCAGTGGTCCAGCACTTGCAAAGCATGCAAGCACGAGGCCCTGGGTTCAACCCCCAGTACCACAAAAAAAAAAAAAAAAAAAGTAAGACTCCTCATTATGTAACATTGTTTTGCTGCTATTGGGCAAAGCAGTTAGACAAAATAAGAGAAAAATAAGAGGAAAATTGAAAAGGAGTTGATAAAAGAATGATAAATGATGTAATCTATACATAGAAACCTAAGGATCAACTGAAAAACTATCAAAAATAAGTAAGAGAATTTGGTATGAGTGCCAGAGCACAACATTAATAAAGAGAATCCAGTAACCCTCAGATACCTAATCTGTAACTAGTTAAAAGATATACTGGAAGGAAAGGCTTCAATGACACCAATTATTTAAAAAAATAGAAAGAAAAAGAAAAAAGAAAGGGAAGAAAATACCAAGGTATAAACTTAACTAGAGAGCTGGATATGGTGGCACATGCCTATAACCCCAACATTCAGCAAGTTGAGGCAGGAGGAGTATGAGTTTGAGGCCAGCCTGGCCTACATAGTGAGACCATGTCTCAAAAAAAACTAAATAAATAAACAAACTTAACTAGGAATGTGTATATAAAGTATTACTAAGGAACAAAAAGGGCCTTAATAAATGAAAAGTTTACTATGTTTTCAGATATGAAAAGTCAACATTATAAATAATAGCCTAATAATAAATGCCAGCAGGATCTTTGGAGACTTAAAAGGGAGTTGGGACTGTATAACAGACGCTAAACTCATATAGAAAAAAATAAAGAAGTCCAAAATAGGCTCAAATACATACAGGTATTTAGTATATGCTAAAGGTATGGTGTCTGCAGCTATAGCACCTGGGCAGCCAATCCCGCCTTATCTCAGAAGCTAAGCAATGTCAGCCTGGTTACTCCTTGGATGGGAGACCGCCTGGGAATATCAGATGCTGCAGGCTAGGGAGAAGGACCTGGCAATCCACTCCCAAAACAATCTGCCATTGGAAACTCTGTGAATAGCAAAGAAGCAATGACAATAGTGGTGGACATGGCACAGTGTCAAGGAATATTTCGTTCTGTTGTACATTGCGTCACTATGAGTTGTACCCCACTCAGCAGCACCTAACAGCAACAAAAGTGTGGCATTTCAAAAAATGAGTAATTAATAAACTAGTATTTGGAAAATCAGGTAGCCATCTTCAAAAAATTTGGATGCTTACCTCAAACGTATAGATAAAAAATTTATACAATAAAGACATAAACGTAGTAGAAGAAACTGGTAGAATTTTTTTATAACCCTAGAAAAGAGGAAGATGGTTTTATGTGTAAATATTAAGTTATATGAACACATTTTTTTAAATTGCATGACAATAATCATAAATAAATTCAAAGAAAAATTGAGGGGGAGAAAAAGTATGTGTGTATTTGTCAAGTTCCTAAGGAAAAGATCAAAGCCTGGAGTGTAGCACATACCTATAATCCCAGCACTTGGGAGCTGAGGCAGGAGGATTTTGAGTACACCAGCCTTGACCAAGTATCAAGGCCCTGTCTCCAAAACAAAGCAGAAACTACTTCATTTCTCCAGTTTTATAGGACCCTGGTTACTCAGATGTACTTTGTATATGAGCGATGTTGTTAGGTGTTGAATGGCAAATTTTTAGAGACTATATTCCACCACTTTAAATAAGACAAATAATGCCTTCCCAGCCCATTCAAAAACCTCAACCATTTCTGCCACATTACTCGAATACTCTTAAACACGCATTTAAAAAGTTATTTCAGACCAAACACAGTGATGCACGCCCGTAATTCCAGCAACCTGGAAGGCAGGAGGACTGTGAGTTCAAGGCCAGAAGTAGTAGCCTGCATAACTTAGCAAGACCCTGACTAAAAATAAAAATGGGCTGGGGGTGCAGCCAAGTGGTAAAGTGCTTGAAATGTTCAAGGCCCTGAGTTCAACCCCATGTACTGCCAAAAAAAAAAAAAAAAAAAAAGTTCATATTCCTGCATAATATAAATTTTTAGAATATTAAATGATTATTTTACATTTAATGAACTCAGTGAGAATTTTATGTCATATGTCATTGATTTGAGTTTTTATTCATTGTAGTGAGCATGTACAGTAGTTGAAATAGTGAAATAAAAATATAAATGCAAGTAATATTTACCAAAATAAAATTGTTTTTTATTGATTATTTAACCACTTGAAGAGTTGTGTCAGGTTTAGTGACTAGACAGGGTGGTTGTAACTTTAGTCACTGTTGCTATGTAAAGGTCAGTGAAGATAGGAACGGGTAAGCAAGAGTGAAGAGATAACCAAGTGCAACAGTGTACACCTTTAATCCCAGCGATTTGAGAGGTAGAAGCAGGAGGATCATAAATTTGAGACCAGAGGCAGCCTGTCTAATTTAGCAAGATCCTATGTCAAAATCTGGGCTGGGATTTAGCTCAGTTGGTAGAGTGCCGCTCTGCAGTCTCTCGGGTCCCTAGTTTGATTCCCAGCACCGCAAAAATGGGAGAAGGACGTGGCAACCCACTCCCAAGGCAGTTCTGAGACAATCTGCCATTGAAAATCCTATGAGGGTTGCTATGAGTTGGACACGACTCAACGGCACCTAACAACAACAACAACAACATGTCAAAATACAATGTAAAAAATGGTCTGGGGCTATGGTTCAGTAGTTGAGTGCTTGCAAGAAGAGCATGTGTGTGGCCTCAGGTTCAACATGAGCATGAGTCTGGATCCTGCTGAGATGTGATCACAACTCTTCTAACCAGGTCTCACATGCAACACATCCATTTTTGCTAGTGTAAATATGCATATTCAGTATAGTAAGTTCTATATACATATAGATTTAGACTAAAAATGAGATTGTTAGAGCTAATATTTAGATGGAGTATTAAGGAATACTGGCATATTTCTTGACCATTGTTCTGCTAGATACACAGACATTAAATATGAATCTTAACCTTTTAGAGTCTACCATTTCGATTCAGTATCCCATCATTTCTCACTTCTCTGTGTTCCTCGTCCTCTACCTATCTTATAGCTATGTCTTCATTTTTGTTCCCAGTATCTAGTATACTATCTAATTCAGATTTTCTTTTCATACCTACCCTGACCAAAAAAAAAAAAAATCTCCTCTAGCACCTTTGTACTTCCAAGATAATTTCTCTGTTGGAAGAACTGCTCTCTCCTCTTTACATCTCATATGTAACATGTTACAATTTTGCTCCCACTTATTTCTGTTCTTCTTTTCCCTCCCTAAGATGAGGGTCTTACTGTTGCCCAGACTGGGCTCAAATTTGATGTTTTCCACCCTCAGCATCCTGAGTAGCTGGAATTAAGGCATGTATCACTGTGCGGGACCCCTGACTTATTTTCTCTTTGGCTCTCAGCCTTTTGTTGTTGTTTTTTTTTTTTTTTTCCTCTCTTTTTTCTTCAGTACTAGGGGGTTGAACACAGGGCCTTCATATGCTAGCCAAATGCTCTTCCACTGAGCTACACCCACAATCTCCTTTTATTTTTTTGAAATTTTTTGTTTTGAGATAGGTTCTTGCTAAGTTGCATAGGCTGCCTCCTGCCTCAAACTTATGATGCTCCTGCCTCAGCCTCCTGAGTCACTGGAATTCCGGGTGTGCACCACAGTGCCCAGCTCAACCTTTCATTCTACCCAAATTGATTGGCCTGCTGTTCCTCCACATCACAACTTCTAGCCCTTATATAGTGCTTGCTATGTGCCAAACACTGTTCTAAGGATTAAACATAGTACCTCACTTAATAGTAACTACAAACGTTGTTGTTAGGTGCTGTTGAGTCGGTGTCCCATGGCAACCCTACATACAACAGACAAAACACTATTGTCAATGCTTCTCTGCTATTCATAGGGTTTTCAATGGCAGATTGATTTTTGGGAGTGGGTTGCTGGGTCCTTCTCCCAAGCCCACAGTATCTGGTATTCCCAGGTGGTCTCCTATCCTGCCAGGCCCGACCCTGCTTAGTTTCCAGGATCTGAGAGATCGGACGCCACAGTGCTATGGCTACAGTAGCACTGTACAGTACACAAACAGTAGTAGTATTTTATTACCATTTTACAAGTGAGTTGAGCATAGAAAGGTTGAGTAACTTGCCTGTGGTTATATAGCTAGGAAGGGGCACAAAGTACTACTAAGCAGCTCTTTTCAGAAATAAGAAAATTCTTCACATATAGTTATGGAAGTATCCCAAGGTATATTGCTAGGTGAAAAAAGGAAAATGTGGAATAATATATAGTATGCTATCATTTGCATTAAAAATGAGTGGGGGTGGAGCATTGGTAAAAGGTTAAAAAAAATAACCAACCTATTTTCTATATATCCTCATTTCTTTTGTTGTTGTTATTTTTGCTTGTGCTGGGGATTAAACCCAGGGCCTTGCCTATGCCAGGCAAGTGCTGCACCACTGAGCTGCATCCCCGTCCCCTGTATTCATGTTTCTAACACCAAATTATATATTTCCTACACATTGTAATTTTCCAATTCTCTGTAGGCCCCAAGTAGGCATCTTAAGATTTAATTCAATTCTGACACTACCCGGAGTTAGTCAGACCCCACAGGTGATAGGCTTGGTTCCCTATTTCATATGCTAGTTACAAATCTAGGCCTTCCATGTTACTGACCAACTAGCTATAAATTGGGAGGTCCCACAGTCCCCTTTTCAAGATTGATAATTTGCTATAGGCTCACAGAACACAGGAAAACAGTTTATCAATTTATTGTAAAAGGTTCAATTCAGGAACAACAAAGTGGAAAAAAATGCCTAGGATAAGGTATGAGGGTAGGTATACCTGAGAGCGCCATGTCCTCTCTCAAGTACACCACCTCCCATCATCTTTAGGTGTTCACTAATCCAGAAGCTTTCCAAACTTTAGGGTTTTGTCTTTTTTGTGGACTTGAGGGTTGAACTCAGGGCCTCACACATACTTTATAAGTGCTCTACCACCGGGCTGCACCCCCAGCTCACTTTGTTGTTGTTGTTTGTTCTTCTATTTTGAGTCAGGCTGCCTCTGGCCTCAAACTTGCAATCTTCCTGCTTTTGCCTCCTGAGTTGCTGGGATTACAGGTGTGCACTCCCATGCCCAGCTCAAACTTTAGGGTTTTTATGGTGTTTCCATAACATCAGGTTGATTGGTTAAAACATTGGCCATTTGGTAATTAACTTGATCTCTTGCCTTTTTGGTGGAATTTAAGTTCCAACCCTCTACTCACAAGTTGGTTAATTCTGGTCTTCAGAAGTTACCTCATTAGCATGAACTCAGGTATGGTTAAAGGGGATTTACTACAAACAAGAGGCTTTTTGCTCTTACTCCTGTCAGTGAGAAGTTCTTAAGACTTTCAGGAGCCATGTGCCTGAGAACAAAGGTCTTATAGCAAAAGCAGTCATCATATGACATGTTTAGATTTTTTTTAACCACATGAATGTATTTTTTTTCAAAAAATTAAACAAAAATACTATC
Organism: Pedetes capensis; assembly: GCA_007922755.1. Classification (NCBI taxonomy): domain Eukaryota; kingdom Metazoa; phylum Chordata; class Mammalia; order Rodentia; family Pedetidae; genus Pedetes; species Pedetes capensis. The sequence goes on along the minus strand of VMDO01000020.1, from coordinate 137,940 downwards.
TTTTGAAAGCCAAGTTGAGGCATCTCCTCTTCCACAAACCTTTACTGATAACCTCCATCAAAATTGGAAAGCTTAGAATTGTCCCTTTATATTGCTATGGCAGGCTGGGATTTAGCTCAGTTGGTAGAGCACTGCGCTGCAGTCTCTGAGGTCCCGAGTTCAATTCCCAGCACCCCAAAAATGGGAGAAGAACCTGGCAATCCACTCCCAAGGCAATCCTGAAACAGTCAGCCATTGAAAACCCTATGAGGGTCGCCGTTGACGGCACCTAACAATAACAATAACATTGCTATGGCAGTTTCTTTAAGCCAGTCCTGAAGCCTTTAACAATTATGAGTTCTCTGTTGTCAGAGCCGCCTCCTGCATAGCTTTGTGACACCAAGAGCATTGAAGATAGTGCCATAAAAAAAAGTAGCTGGCTCAAGACTATACTTTCAGGGATCATTTCTATAGTTCGTTACTAAATTGGAACATAGCAAAAAGCTTATGTAAACTTAGTGGAGAAGGGACAATTTAAGGAGCAGAAAGGAGGAGGGAGGGATCTAGCAAAAGGAAGCAATAATGGGAGAACACAGGAGGGGGAGGAGGGCCAATGAAGAATGAGGAATGAGAGAGAGGTCGACCTCAAAGTAAATAGCCCAACTTTAATAGTTTGGGAAATAATTATAATAATACCAAAGGATGGCAATAATGCAAACAGACTAGATTATTCATGTAATACTGCTGACAATTTTAAAAGATAGATCACTATAGAAAAAAGTTTGGACTAGCCAGGCGCAGTGGCGCACACCTATAATCCCTGCGGCTCAGGAGACGGAAGCAGGAGGATCGCAAATTCGAGACCAGAGGAAGTGTGCGTAACTTAGCAAGACCCTGTCTCAAAAAATAAAAAATGGGCTGGTGGTGCAGCTCAGTGGTCCAGCACTTGCAGAGCATGCAAGTGCGAGGCCCTGGGTTCAACCCCCAGTACTGGGAAAAAAAAAAAGTTTGGACTTAAATCATAATCGGGATGCACGGGTATAGATAAATATTCCCACAAAAAGACATGCAAGTAGAAAGGATGCCTTTGGTGGGGAGGGGTGGGAAATGGGGAAGGAGGGGCCCAAGAGGGTAAGGGGGAAATTATGTGTGCAATGTACAATGAAATGCATATATGGAAATGTCACAATGAAATACATGTCAGAATGAAACACATTAAGTTGTACATTAAAAATTTCCAGTAAAAAAAAAAAAAAATGGCTGGCTCAAAGGAAAACTAATGCAGAGAGATAGAAATCAGATTAGTGTTTGCCTCCAGTGGGAAAAGCAGATTGACTTGGATCTGGCCTGATGGGATTTTTTAGGGTGATGGAAATATTTTATATTTTGTTCTGAATGATAGTTACATTAGTAGATATGCTTGTTAAAACTTAAAATGCGTACACATTCCTTTTATTTATTGTATGTAAATTATTCCTTAATAAAACACAGTTTTTTAAAAGCAGTTGTGGGCACAATGGTGTGTACACCTGTAATCCCAGCAATTTAGGAGTCTGAGGCAGGAGGATTGCAAGTTTGAGGCCATCCTGGACAATGTAGCAAGATTCTTATCTTTAAAAAACCTAAAAAAGTAGTTGTTCAGTATTTCTTACGGTGAGTATTTTGTGCCTAATTTCTTACTGCTGTATTCACTTTTCAATAGTTCTGAAACACAGTCGACACTGGGGGAGAAAGAAAATAAAGACGATTCATCTTGTAAGCCAATTTTTTCAACTCTTCCTGAAACCAACATTTTGAATGTGGTTAAGGTAGGAAAAAACTTTTGTATATGTCTTTAGCAAAGGGCTAGAACCATTTAATTTATGGGTTTTTTTTGTTTTGTTTAAAAAAAGAAAACTAGTTTCTTGCCAGATGATTTTACTAGTTTCTTACCAGGTGAAATTTTCTAGCAATAGTATTTATATTAAAAGTGGGTTTTTCTGGTTTTGTTTTAATGTTAGAAGTGAAAGGGAACTTCAGGTCAGGGTTTTATTGTTAAAATAGTTTTGAAGCTAATAGTTTTTTTTAGTTAGATGTAAGAAGGAAAAAATATTACTTACAGTATTACTTATAGTAAAAAGTATTACTTAAGTGATCAAGAATTAATAACAGTTGAAAACATTTAGTGACTGAATCAAATCAATGATAGTGAACCATTAAACCAAAAAATAGAAAATGGAGAAGCTAATACTTATCACTTTATCTACTATTACATTAATATTTCTGGTCTTTTCTAGACATCTGATACTTGTTATCTGTATAATTCTCTTTTGCATCTTTTGTCAAAAACACTTTATAAGTCAGGCATGGTGGTGCATGCTGGTAATCCCAGCACTTGGAAGGCTGAAGCAGGAAGATCATGAGTTCTAGGCCAGCGTGGGCTATAAAGTGAGACCTTGTCTCAAACAAAAATTTGTAATTAAAACTTTTCAAGTAAAATATGTCTTCTTAAATTGGTTTGTTCATTTGTGTCAAAGTTTCTAGGTTTGTGTACCTCCATACATCCAGAAGGTTACCAAGATCAGGAAATAATGTTGCTGATTTTAATGTTGTTTAAAATGAGTCTGGAAAAACAGCTGAAACAGATTCCTCTAGTAGACTTTCAAAGCCTCCTTATAAACCTGATGAAAAATGTCAGAGAATGGAACACAAAGGTAACATTACTTAAAGCTTCAGTACTGTTTTTTGTATAGCATCACATTTTGACCTTCATAGTGCATAGTGCATAGAATTTAAATTATTTTCTTAACCGCAGGTAAGATCTTAGATGAAAAAGGATGTGAGGAAGGTACTGTGTTTGCTGGAACTGTTGTTTAAATTAATGATAACTGAATCTTTTCTAAGGCAGCAGTTATTCATTCAACAAAAATATTTTATGGGGATTTACTATGAACTAAGCATTCATATACTGCCTACAGCCATAGCCCTGTGGCATCCGATCCCATCAGATCTCAGAAGCTAAGTAGGTTCCGGCCTGGTTAGTACTTGGATGGGAGACCGCTTGGGAACACCAGGTACTGTAGGCTTGGGAGATGGACCTGGCAACCCACTCTGAAAAATCATTCCACCATTGAAAACCCTATGAACAGCAGAAAAGCACTGACAATAGTGTTTCTCCTGTTGTACATAGGGTCATGACTATGAGTCAGATACCGACTTGATGGCACCTAACAACAACAAGCGTTCATATAAAGACTAAAGATGCAGCTGTGAAAAGAAAAGGACAGTGCCCTTGCCCTCATGTGGCTTTCTTTCTACTCAGATGATAAAGAAGTAAATATATTTGTAATAACATGTCAGATTATAAGAAAATGCTGCAGACTAAAATAAAGCAGGACATGGGTTGAGAGCAAAGCTTTAAATCTGTGAAAAATTTGATTCAGGTTTGGGTACAGGTTCAATATGTTAAAATGTAGAGGTTTGGGGTTTAAATCCTATGTGTTGATTACAGAGCTTCAAAGCAAACCTGAACCCATTGAAAAAGTGGGTATGGGTTCACCTTTTAATCGTTTAGGGATTTGTTTATATCATTAAGTATTTAAAAAAAAATTTTTTTTTTAACCTGAAAAGAAATTTTTTCATCTATCTATACATAGGATTAAAATTTTAAACCCAAACCAAACACAAACCCTCTAATTTTTAACATACTGAACCTGTACTCAAACCTGAACCCAATTTTTCACAGGTTTGAAGCCCTGGTTGAGAGAGTAGCAAGTCAAGGATGCCACTATTTCATGTGAGGGAGTCAAGGAAGGCCTTTCTGAAATGACCTCTGAGCAGAGACCTAAATGGAAAGATAGAATGAGTCATACCCACAATCCAGAGTTTGCACTAAACTTCTGTAGCCATATGGAAGGTGAATATGCAGTTATTATGCGGCCTTTTAAAAAATTCTATTTTTTCAACCATTTTTGGTGGAAATTTTAAAACATACACAGAAGTAGGGAGCAATAATAAACCCCCGTGTAACTTGTGAGCCAGCTTTAAAAACTATCAAGACATAATCAGTTTTTCTAATCTGTTAATCATACCTCATACTTCCTTCCTCTACCTGTCAGAGTATTTTGAAGCAAATATTACACTTTCTAAAATACCAGGATAGGATTCTTAAACAACAAGAAATTCTAGGTCAGGAATATACATAATCTTTTGCAACTCTCATTATACACCTGTTTGTATTTAGATTACTTTATTCTCCCAAGAAAGACTGTTTAAATGTAGTGTAGCAGCCAGGTGCGGTGGCGCACGCCTGTAATCCCAGCGGCTTGGGAGGTGGAGGCAGGAGGATCGCAAGTTCGAGACCAGAGGAAGTCTGTGTAATTTAGCGAGACCCTGTCTCAAAAAAGTAAAAAAAAATGGGCTGGGGGTGCAGCTCGGTGCTCCAGCACTTGCAGAGCATGCAAGCGCAAGGCCCTGGGTTGGGTTCCAACCCCAGCACTGCAAAAAAAAAAAAAAAAAAAAAAAAAAAAAAAAAAGTGTGTGTGTGTGTGTGTATATATATATATATATATATATGTATATATATGTGTGTATATATATATATATGTATGTGTATATATATATGTATGTATGTATCAGCACAAAACATAAAAGCCAAGTGAAGTTCTGTTAAACGTATGTGTTTGTTTTAAGATAATTTAAGATAAAATAATCGGGGTTTTGTACATTTTAACAGATTCTAACTCCATGCATTTTCAAAAAAGTGAGTGCTCTGGTTTTGTTAGAGCTTCCATTAAGGCAAGAAGGAATATAGATTTGAATCTGCTGTCCTGTTAGGAAAGAAATCTTGCTTGTTCTTTTTTTCAGGTACATGAACTCTGTCTGGGCATAAATGAACTCTCCAGTCATCCCCACAACCTCCTGTGGTTGGTACAGCTAGTCCCTAATTGGACATCACGTGGAAGGTATTGAAAAGTGAGATAAGCTTTAAGAAAGACTATATTCACATTAAATGAGATGCTTTGGAGTCCTTTATTTCCATTCATCATTTTTTGAATGTTAGATTAAAGCCTTTTATTTCATACTCAGTTGAGGAGGTTTTCTATCAGTAAATCAGCAAAGTCAAAGATAAAGGCTCTTACTGCTTTATTGAACTTAAAGTGGCCTTCTACTCAAATTTTATAGATGAAAATTTAACTGTTCTATAATAGTTTATTTGTTCTTCTACAGCCTTTTCTTGAAACATCGCCTGTATTTCCAACTAAAACTAGAAGTCCTTATGGCTGGTTTATTTGCTTCTCAAGCAGTACTCATTAAAATACATTCTAAACACTTGTAAATTCTAATTGCAGGCAGCTGAGACAGTGTCTCAGTCTAGTGATTATTTCAAAGCTTTTGGATGAGAAACATGAAGATGTCCCTAATGCCAGTAATCTGCAGGTATAAATATATTTTTGTTTCTAATAAATGGAAGAGGTGGTGAGGTATGGGGAGAATCGAATCCTAAGTCAGAAGTCATGAAGTTAGATCTCAACTGTCAGGCATGATACTATTTATGTATTCTTTTGCATGGTACTTAAAAAGATCCCATTTCTTCATCTCTGAAATGAAAATGGTATTTTATTCTCTAACATGTAGGATGGTTGTGGACAGCCACATGAATTAATCTATAAATAAACTATTGGAAAAATCATAATGTGCTATTATATGAACATGATACTGAATTTGTTCAACTCAACAGGATTAACAATATTATCACAAGATTAGAAATTATGTAACTATTATATATTAGCTGCATTTGCACCTATTTTCATATTAAATGGTGTATTTATTTATTTATTTATGTGGTATTGGAGTTCCAACCCCAGTACTGTCTTGCACCACCACTGAGCTGCACTCCAACTCCTTTTTAATTTTTTTTTATTTGAAACAGTGTCTTGGTAAATATCATTAGCTGCCTCTGCCTCTAACTCATGATTCTCCTGCCTCCACCTGCTGAGTCACTGGGATTATAGGCATGCACCATGATGCCTAGCTCTAAATGTTCTTTTTAGATTGTAAAGTTTAAATATAATTTTCCTCTAGTACTTGTTCAGTAGTGAATATATATCACATATATATGAGTATGTATAAACATGTCATATGGAAACTCCACTCGTGTTCTGAAGACTTTTTACAAACATTGATTGCACTCATGGTGCTCCCTGTAGTTGGATTAGAAAAGTCACCATGGAACGTGATCTGGGTGTCCTTGTGGTGGTCTTATTTGAATTGCTGTTCAGTACAAGGTCCTCTACTAGGTCCTAGGAATAAATATTAAAATGAATCAGGTTAGAGACTCTGCCCTTAAGACATAATCTAGTGATTGAAATAAAATAATAGTAATAGAAGTATAAATAAGATGGTGTGGGACAGAGAAATTGATACGAGGACAGCTGGTTTTTACATTAGTCAAGCTGAAGTTGTTTGATTCTAGAAATATGGGCACTATTCCTGAGCTATTGCAGTAATAAACAAATAGTTCTCAATCTTTTCATTGATATTAACTGCCAATAAGAGATCAAAGGTAGGATTTCTACCATTTGTCTCCTAACTTCTATCCTGTTACCTTTTCCTTTTTTACCCATGTAAAATAGAACTGCATGAATAATTAACCCTCAGACTTACTACTTGATATTCAGTTTACTTGTGATTGTTTTCACCCAGCTTCTATTAGTGCTGCTTCTGAGAATTCAGTGACTTTTATCCATAGGGAAATTCACCTTTACTGACTTTCAAACGATTTCACAGAGAAAACATTCGCTGTGACTTCTATTATATTATGATTTGGTCTCTTCCAAAGAATTGATCCTAAATTATAATTACTGAATCTTTAACTTAAAATCCTTTTTAAGCAATTGAGGACTTTTAAGTAAAGAGGAAATGGATATCATAGGAAGCTCAAGGGGCAAAATTAGAGAAGGCAAAATGAGCAGTGGACACAGTGCAGCAAAGTAGTCCAAAAAAGAGCAACTGTATTGCTTAGATTGCTTAGTTTTGTTCAGTGTCTCCTCTTTCTTTTGATAGGTATCACTGCTACATCATTATCTAGTACAAATGAAGCCTTCTGATTTGTTAAAGAAAATGGTCTTGAAGAAAAAGGCTGAACAACCAAATGGCACCATTGATGACAGTCTTCATTTAGAACTTGAAAAGCAGGTATCCAGAGCTACATCAAAGAATACATAGGCACATAACAGGAATGATATTTTTTACTTATTGCTGTCATGAACTTTTTCAGTAAAATTGAAAATTGAGAGTGTAGGTGAAAACAGGATCGTTAGTAATTTAGCGGAAGTATATTTTTGTAAATCTGTTCTGTTTTGTAAATCTATTCTAGAATGCATTTGAAATAGAAACCAGAAAGCCTGATTTTAATTTGTGACTTTTCCTTCTTTATCAGCTAAATTAAATCCTTTAATCTTCCTGAGAACTTTTCTAGTAGGTATACTGGAATATTGTCTATGCTCACTACTTTTTGGGTATTAACTTTATTCATTTCTCTAACAGGCATATTACCTGACCTACATTCTTCTTCATTTAGTTGGTGAAGTTAGTTGTTCTCATTCTTTTTCTTCCGGACAACGGGTAGGTAATGTTTAGTGTTGTTATTTTAAATAGGTTGTTACTATTGATGGAATGAATGAACATGTTTTAATTAGGAGAAAAATTTAAAAAGTTAATTCATTTTGCTAAAGAAATCCCAGAATGCTCTGGAAAGAGAGGGGTAACACTAACCTACAACTATATCATATTGGCAGGAATTGTCAGCAAGTGTTCTGTTTATTGAAGTAGAGCTTATTCATAATTTGGCAATAGTAGCCTATATCATAAGATATCAAGGTCACCAAACGGGCTAGTGTTTAGCTGACTTTTCCCACCTCCTCTTCCTGTGACTTTTTTTTCTTTCAGAAATAACATTTGCCTTCAAATTAAACTGATGTTAAGTCAGGCTGGTTCAAAAACTGAATTTCTGGATTATCTCTCCATATTAAGATTTTCATTTTGAATTATTTTATTCTTCAAGTAGTTGTGGAGAAAGTTCCTATTTGATTCCTTTTGTTTTTGTATCTTAGCTATTCCAATTCCTATTTTAAACCTTGATATCCTATTTATGCTAGAAAGGACATGAGACTGGTTTGTGTGGTTTGTGTTTGTTTGGTTTGATTGATTGATTTGAGAAAGAGTCTCCCTATGTATATGAGCCTGGAATTTGCTGTACAGTCCAATCTGGCCTCAAACTCTCCACCCTCTTGCCTCTACCATTCAACTCAGCCTCACCACCAGTGCTGGGATTAGATCTGTGCCAAAACACCCAACTCATGTTTTTATAAATGCTATTATACATGGAACTATGTTTGCTCTCCTGATTAGAGTTCAATATAGTCATCTTTTCTGCAGTGGTATTTTTGGTTCGTGGTTGTTTTTTTTGAAACAGGGTCTAGGTTACACAGGCTGCCTCTGGTCTCAAACTCTTAATCCTCCTGCCTCAGCCTCCCAAGTTGCTGGGACTAGAGGTGTGAACCACCACGCACAGTCTACTGGCCTATTTGTTGTTGTCTTTTCTAAACAGTACTGGAGGGTTGAATCCAAGGCCTTCTGCCTACTAACTAAGTCCTCCACCATTGAACTGCACTCCCAGCTCTTTTTTAACTTTTTGAATTTTGAGACAAGGTCTCACTAAATTACACAGGATACCTCTGGCCTTGAACTGGAGATCCTCTTGCCTCAGCCACATGTCACAGGGATTACAGAAGTGCATCGTGCTACCCAGCTTGGTTTTTTGTTTTGTTTTGTTTTGTTTTGGAACAGGATCTCAGTACATAGCCCAGGCTGGCCTGCAATTTAAGATTCCTGCTTCCTCAGTTTTCTGAGTCCTGGGATTATAGGCATATGCTACCACTCCCAGCTAAAATGACAGTGGCTTGTTTGTTTGTTTGTTTGGTTTAATGTTGGGGGGCTTGAACTGAGGACCTGATGCTTGCTAGGCAAGTTCTCTACCACTGAAGTATACCCCCAGGCCTGTTTTTTATTTATTTATTTTATTTTGAGACAGGGTCTTGCTTAGTTGAGCAGGCTACCTCAGGCCTTGAGCCTTCGATCTTCCTGCCTCAACCTCCCAAATCACTAGGATTACAGGCATGAGCGTAGCGTGTGACAAGAACTGATATTTACATAACCATACAGGGTAGAGCCTAGCGTGTGACAAGAACTGATCTTTACATAACTATACAGGGTAGAAAGTGAAAGACTCCTGTAATTCAGTACTCTTTTATAAATTTTTCCATAATTTATGCATATACTAACAATTATTTTAACAAAACTTAGTCATACTATTTGTATTATTTGCACCTTGTCTTTCTTGCCACCTTAAAATACTAGCACTTTTGTCTAATAAAAATAGTATTTCAGAACCTTTCAACATTACATTTTTTATAATTACAGTACTGACATGAACACGCTTATTCATGTATCTCTAACCACTTGTGAAAGAGTATATATAAGATGTTGTTGTTAGGTGCCGTTGAGTCCGACTCATAGCAACCCTGTGTACAGCAGATCGAAACACTTGCCGATTCTGTGCCAGGCAAACGATCTTATTTATGTTTAAGCCCATTGTTGCAGACACTGTGTCAATCCATCTGGTGGAGGGTTTTCCTCTTTTGCGTTGACCCGCCACTCTCCCAAACATGATGTCCTTCTGCAGGGATTGATCTCTCCTGACTACATGTCCGAAATATGTAAGATGCAGTCTGGCCATTCTTGCTTCCAAGGAGCTCTCTGGTTGCACTTCTTCTAGGACAGATTTGTTGGTTCTTTTGGCAGTCCATGGTATATTCAATAGACATCTCCAGCACCACAATTCAAATGCATCAATTCTTTTTCTTTCTCCCTTATTCAGTGTCCAGCTTTCACAACCATATGATGCGACTGGAAATACCATGGCATGAGTCTGACGCGCCTTTGTCTTCAATGTGACAAATTCCTAGAATTACTGGGTCAAAGGTTATAGATATTTCAATTTGTAATTATTTAAGAATAGCTGTGGGCTGGGATTTAGCTCAGTGGGTAGAGTGCTACGCTGCAGTCTCTGAGGCCCCGAGTTCAATTCCCAGCACCGCAAAAATGGGAGAAGGGCCTGGCAATCCACTCCCAAGGCAATCCCGAAGCACTCAGCCATTGAAAACCCTATGAGGGTCGCTATGAGTCGGATACCGACTCGACGGCACCTAACAACAACAACAAGAATAGCTGTTATCATATTTCCTCCCAGAGAGTACTATACACTTTTTTTGGCAGTATTATGGGTTAAACTGCCTGCAGCCATACCACTGTGGTGTCCAGTCCCTTTAGATCTCAGGAGCTAAGGAGGGTCAGGCCTGGTTAGTATTTGGATGGGAGACTACTTGGGAACACCAGGTGCTATAGGCTTGGAAGAAGGAACCAGCAACCCACTCCCAAAAAAACAATCAGCTATTGAAAACCCTATGAATAGACGCTGGGTACCTTGGAGCTCACCTGTAATCCCAGCTATTCGGGAAGTAGGGGCAGTAGGATCACAAGTTTGAGACCAGAGGCAGTCTGCATAACTTAGCAAGACCCTGTCTCAAATACTAAAAAAAAAAAAAATGGGTTGGGGGTGCAGCTCAGTGGTGCAGCACTTGTAGAGCATGCAAGCAAAGCCCGAAGCCCTGGGTTCAACCCCCAGTATGGCAAAAAAGAGAAAACTCTATGAATAGCAGAGAAGCACTAAAAATAGTGTTTTGCCTGTTGTATGTAGGGTCGCTATGAGTCGGACACCGACTCGACAGCACCTAACAACGTAGGTTAAACTCAGGACCTCACACATGGGGGCAAACACTCCACCACTGAGCAAAACCTACAGTCTTTTTAAAATGTTTTTTAAATTTTGAGACGGTCTCATTAGGTTGTACAAGCTCCCTCTGGCATCACATTTGCAATCCTCCTACTTCAGCCTCCCAAACAGCTAGGATCACAGGCATTTGCCTGGCTGGACTATACACTTCTAAAACTTAAGACACTTAATGAGTATGATCCTCTGTTAAAAGCTTAGGCTGGATACAGTGTCATGTGCCTGTCATCTCAGCTACTCAATGAACTGAGGCTGGAGGATTACTTGAGCCCAGGGGTTCAAGGCTATCCTGAGCAAATAGCCAGATAGCATCTGAACAAAACAAAGTAACAATTCATTTTTTAAAAACACACAAGATAAACTAGCTGGGCACAGTAGTGCATGCCTGTGTTCTCAGAGACTCAGTAGGCAGAGGCAGGAGAATCACAAGTTTGAGGAGAGAGGCAGCCTGCACAACTTAGTGAGACTGTCTCAAAATAAAAAGTAAAAAATGGGCTAAAGAGCCGGGTGCAGTGGCGCATACCTGTAATCCCAGCGGCTCGGGAGGTGGAGGCTGGAGGATCGCAAGTTCAATACCAGAGGCAGTCTGCGTAATTTAGCAAGACACTGTCTCAAAAAGTAAAAATTGGGCTGAGGGTGCAGCTTAGTGGTCCAGCACTTGCAAAGCATGCAAGCGCGAGGCCCTGGGTTCAACTCCCAGTACCACACACACAAAAAAAGGGCTAAAGGTGCAGCTCAGTGGTAGAGCACTTGCAAAGCATGTGTGAGGCCATGGTTTCAACCCCCTGGTACCGAGAACAGAAATAATGAGTAAGAAAAAATAAAATCTTGTTTTCTTCAAAGATTAAAAAAAAAAATAGTTTAGCTATTACTTGAATATTCCACTAGAGAATGTGTTAAAGGAAGGACTATTCACATTTCTGAGTACTGTATAACCCAGTTTCAGCTCCGGAGTTAATTTTTACTAATGTAACATAATGCATAGCAAAACAATTTTTTTGTGTGTTGTTTTGTTTGTTTTGAGGTACTATGGCCTTGTGGTGGGACTGGCCTTGTGCACAAGGCCCAGGGCCTTGTGCATGCTAGGCAAGCACTCTGTCACCAAGCTACATCTATCATCAACTACGTCCCCAGCCCTCTGTTTTGTTTTTTGGCCTTTTTTTTTTTTTAATCTCTTTTTATTAGTAAATGATGATGTGATACAGAGTAATACACCATTGACTTTTTCCATTATGCAACCTTTAGATCACTTCTGGCAACACTTTCATCAATCCACAAGGTCTTCGGAGCCTTATGGCTAACATGTAGTAAAATTCAAATGCATATTTGGGTTATATTCCCCTATTTTTCCAATGTACTTATGAAGTTGCATTGTTTACATTGAGATCATCCTCTCCCGCTTCTTACCTCCACATTGACCCTCCTCCCCATCCCACTTTCCACAGTCTTCACTTCTCTGTGTTAGTTCCCTCCCTCCTCCTTTCTACTCTTTATATTGTCCCTTCTTTGCTAAGTTTGTGAATTTTGAATATATCACCTTATGTGTACAATTTTTTCTTCTTTTAAGTATTCAGCTCCCACATATGAATGAGAACATATAGTATTTCTCTTTTTGAGCTTGTGGTTCGTTCACTTAAGATGATGATCTCAAGCTAGGCGTGGTGGCGCATGCCTGTAATCCCAGCAGCTTGGGAGGCGGAGGCAGGAGGATCGCAAGTTCGAGACCAGAGGCAGTCTGCGTAATTTAGCAAGACCCTGTCTCAAAAAGTAAAAAAATGGACTGGCGGCGCAGCTCAGTGCTCCAGCCCTTGCAGAGCATGCAAGTGTGAGGCCCTGGGTTCAATCCCCCCCAAAAAAAAGGAAGAAAGAAAAAAAAGATGATGATGATCTCCAGTTCCATCCATTTTGCTGCAGATGACATTATTTCATTTTTTTAATTGCTGAGTAGTAGTCCATTGTGTGCCTGCAGCTGTAGCCCTGTAGCATCCGATCCCGTCAGATCTCGGAAGCTAAGTAGGGTCGGGCCGGGTTAGTACCTGGATGGGAGACCGCCTGGGAACACCAGAAGCTGTGGGCTTGGGAGAAGGACCTGGCAACCCCCTCCCAAAAATCAATCTGCCATTGAGAACCCTATGAACACCAGAGAAGCACTGACAATAGTGTTTCCCCAGTTGTACAGCGGGTCGCTATGAGTCGGATACCAACTCGATGGCACCTAACAACAACAACAAGTCCATTGTGTATATGTACTATAGTTTTTTTAATCCATTCTTCTGTTGATGGGCACCTTGGTGGATTCCATGTCCTTGTTATTGTGAAAAGTGCTGCATTGAATATGGAGATGCAGGTGTGTCTATGCTATGATGACTTGTCTCCCTTTGAGTATAGTCCCAGTAGTGATATAGCTGGGTCGTATGGCAGTTCTATTTTTAGTTTTCTGAGGTATCTCTCTATAGATTTCCAAAATGGTTGAACCAATTTACAGTCCCACCAACAGTGTAAGAGGGTTCCTTTCTCTCCACAACCTCACCAGCATTTGATACTATTTGTTTTGTTGATCTTGGTCATTCTTACTACAGTTAGGTGGAATCTCAGAGTTGTTTTGATTTGCATTTCCCTAGGCCTGCAACTGTACCACTGTGGCACCAGATCTCGGAAGCTAAGCAGGGTCAGGCCTGGTTAGTACTTAGATGGGAGACTGCCTGGGAAACCAGGTGCTGTAGGCTTGGGAGAAGGACCTGGCAACCCACTCCGTTCCACCAGCCGTTGAAAACCCTATGAATAGCAGAAAAGCATGACAATAGCGTTTTGCCAGTTGTCCGTAGGGTCACTATGAGTCAGACACCAACTTAATGGCACCTAACAACAACAACAACAACAACAACAACAACGTCTAGGGATATTGTTTGGCCTTCTTATGGAACCAAGGTCTCACCATATTGTCAGGATGAGCTCTAATTCCTAGGCTCAAGTGATCTTCCTGCCTCAGCCTCCCAAGTAGCTGGGACTACAGACATACGTCATTATATATACCCAGCCTCTGTGTACATTTTTAAAATTAGCTGGCATTAAACCATAATCATCCTGTTCTGTTGATGGAGCTGCTATTATGTTAGATGACTAACATTAGAAACTGCTAACTGGAGAATAATAGATTTTTAAATGATTTAGTTGTTCAAACTGCAAAATCTTTTGTTAATTTGTAATGATGCAGAGTTGTTTTCATCCCTTGTATTTACTTTATTACAGAAACACTTTGTGCTCCTCTGTGGGGCTTTGGAAAAACATGTTAAATGTGATATTAGGGAAGATGCAAGACTTTTTTACAGAACTAAGGTAAGTGTGTTTTTTACATATTGTTAGGGATTTTTTTTATTTATTTAATCTTTTTTACATTAATATTTAAGGAAGAGCTGAGTGTGGTGGCACACACCTATAATCCTAGCACTTAGGAGGTTGAGGCAAGAGGATCAGGAGTTCAAGGCCAGCGTGGACTACATAGCAAGACCCTATTTTAAAAAACCAACAGCTGGGGATGCAGCTTAGTGGTAGAGCACTTGTCTAGTATGCTTGAGGCCTTTCATTTGAACTCCAGTACCACAAAATTTTTTTAAAGTAAGAACATAGAAAGAGCTTTCTTTTGTCTTTTTGAGACAGGGTCTCACTATGTAGCTTAGGCTGGCTTGGAACTCACTGTGTAGCCCAGGCTGGTCTTGCATTCCCAATCCTGCCTCTGCCTCCCAGTCCTGCCTCACCTTCCTGCTGTGTGTGTGTGTGTGTGTGTGTGTGTGTGTGTGTGTGTGTGTACACGCCTGCCTGCCTGCCTTCTCCTCTTCCTCCCCTCATTCCTTCCTTTCTCTTTTCTTTTCTTTAAGATAAGGTTTTACTATATAGGCCAGGCTGACATAGAACTCACAGTCCTCCTGCTTCAGCCACCCCAAGTGTTTGTGATTGCAGGTGTACACCACTGTTTCCAGTTAGGATTTTCAAAAAAAATCTCAAAATAAATACATTTTTCACTTTACTTTTTGTTCTGAAACTTGTAACACCCAAGGAAAAGAATTCTTTGTGTACTGTTAAAACTTTAGTTTTTCTCATTGTACAAATTAAAACCTTTATGCTTAAGACAGCTTTAAGAATCGACACATTGTTTAAATAAATATATAATTATGAAATAGTGGTTATTGAATTTTATGGTGAGTGAAAATGTGTTTTACTCATAGAGAAGAAATATATTAGCTTTTGTTCTTTGAATATTCCATTGAAGAATGTGTTAAAGGAAGGACTTTTCAAGTCTCCAGTCCTGTATCACCTAGTCTGAGTTCTAAGGTGTAAATGATTCAGCAGTAAGCTTGCTAATTTTTTTTCTTTAGGTTTTAAATACCGAGAAGTAGTAGAAAAGCCAAATTTATGAGAATGAAGTATTAACGGAATGATTTGAGTTTTTCCTGAAACATCAAATTACACTTTTTAAAAAGATCTAATAATTTTTATTTCCAAATAATTTTTTAGCTTTTGTTATGTAAAGTGGATTCTTTTTACCATTCAAGTTTTAGATAGAAATTTAATATGAGTCTCAGCTTTGTAGCTTCGTATCTTTAATGAGCTGGAAATGCTAGTGATTTGAATACTGATTTGGATTTAGTATATGTATTTATTTTAGTAAATTTAAGTTAAATATGAAAATGAGCAGCTAATGAAGTTGAGTCAGATTTCTAAATACATATAAGTGATATCTCTTCATTTTAGTGTGGAAACCCTAGCTTCAGAAGTATATTCTTTTGAACACTGACTAGTTAGCCTGTAGAACGTGGAGGTAGTGGTTACTGCTGACAGGTACGCTAAACCTGTAAACACAAAAACATACCAGATAAAAGAGATTCATAGTACTTTGTAAAACATGGAGAGGAGTAACAGTGAATTTTGGATCTTCTGGTAATGTGGAATGGAACAAACGACAAACTTTTTTGTTGTCTTCAGTCTTTCAGAGAAGATGCAGTAAGGCAGGAAACAGCCAAAGCTTTGGGTCCTATAACACAATCCACCTTCAACTTCTCTACCTGGGTCTTCAAAAGCCAGCTCGTAGTAAATGTAAATTCCTTTGATGGCAGGGATTTTTTTTTTTTTCTGGATGATCTGTAATAACTAATAGGAAAATTGAATTCTAATCATTTTTTAGATGATGATGATAAAGAAAAGTTTTATTAATGACTAAAATTTGATAGCCTCTCAAGTGAGTAGCTTTTTTTCTTTTTCTTGACAAAAATCAAATTGAGTTGTTCAGTGTTCAGTGTAGGAGATCTTTTGTATCAAGTGTTAAATTAATTGTACATGAGGATGTTTTGATATGATCCCTTTTCCTCTTTTTGATATTTTTAAGGTGAAAGACTTGGTTGCCAGGATACACGGAAAATGGCAGGAAATAATCCAGAACTCTCGGCCTACTCAGGTGTCATTTTATGAAACAATTTTATTTATTCTTAATAGCTTTACTAAATGGTACTTTTCATACTGTTTGAAACAAAGTATAACAGAAGACTTGCTTCTGATTAAGATAAAGTGAAAATGCCAGTATGATGTATAGTTTTGTATGTTTTTTACTTTTTGTTTGCTTCACAGTTCACTAATTTATTTTCGGAAGTGGGTGTCCCCGTTTAAAAATGATACACTGCATCATACAGAATTTATCTCATGAGGAGCATTTTTAATAATTTCAGTAAGACAAAATATATATAGTATACACATCACACACTTAAGGTATATAGTTTTTTTTTGTTGTTTTTTTTGTTTTTTGGTTTGGTTTTTCCAGTACTGGAGGTTAAACACAGGGCCTAGTGCATGTGAGGCAAGCACTCCACCACCGAGCTACACGCTTAATCCATTTATTTTTTATTGTAAGATGGTCTAAGTTACACAGGGTACCTCTGGCCTTGAACTCATAATCCTCTTGCCTCAGTCTCCCAAGTCACTGGAATTATAGGTGAGCACCATGGCACCCTACTTAAGATTTTTTTTGGTATATTCACAGAGTTGTAAATATCATCACCACAGTACAACTTTGGCATTCTCTAAAGATGTCAAACATCTTCTAATGTGCTTGTTGGCCATTTGTATAGCTTCTTTGGAGAAATGTCTGTTAATATCCTTTGCCCATTTTTTAACTGAGTTATCTATCTTATTGAGTAGTAAGAACTCTCCATGTGTTCTGGGTACACAACTCCCTTGTAATATTTTCTCCTATTCTGCTGTTTTCTTTTTACTGTCTTAATGGTATCATTTGTAACACAAATTTTTAATTGCAGTGGAGTCTAGTTTCATTCTTTTTCTTTTGTCACTTTTTAAAAGTTGTTCAGGCTGCCTCTGACCTCGAACTTGGGATCCTCTTGCCTCTGCCTCCTAATTCTCTGGGATTACAGGTGTATGCCTCAGCACCCAGCTTGCTTTTGATGTCATATCTAAGGATCTCTTTGACTAAGAGAAACTTTTTAAAAAGTTATTTGCTAATAATTTTGTCACCTTGTTTGTTTACAAACTATCTGACATAAAATTGTCTAAAGTGATACTTTTCAAATTTTAATGAATATAGGAATCAATTAAGAACTTAATGAAATGTAGACTGTGATTCATTAAGTCTGAATTGGGACCTGAGATACTCTCCATAAGTACTCAGCTTAATTCCACTGCTGCTGGTACAGAGACTAAACTTTGAGTAGCCAAGGCCTAGAAATTGCTTATATTTCATATCAAAATGACAGAAACGCTGAATATTAACTAAGAGAAGCAAGCTCACTGTTTCATGACATTTTTACTTTTTTGTTTTGGGTCTTTCATGAGCTACACATATACTTTTAGAGAAATCTCTGAGAAATCTTAAACTTAGCATTGTTATTATTGTTGATAGACTTTTTTTTAGGGTGGCAATCTGCTCGTGTGGGATTAAAGCAAAATAATAGCTAAACTTTATATTAATCAACCTAATATGTTGATCTCCTTAAATATGTCTACTTGTGAGCATGGTGGTAAGAAAAATATCCTGTATTTACATTATACATTTTTATCATTAGACCACAAAATGTGAACTTTGAATCTGCTAATCAGAAGTTTTCAGAGAAATGTATATTATAATGATTTTATTACTTACATAATCAAAGCCCATTGTCTAATGATTAGTAGTTTTATAAGAATTAACTCATCATCTGATTAAATTTTCCTTTATTTTGTTTTTTCCCCCCTTTTCTAGGGGCAGCTT
This sequence comes from Pedetes capensis, assembly GCA_007922755.1. Taxonomy (NCBI): domain Eukaryota; kingdom Metazoa; phylum Chordata; class Mammalia; order Rodentia; family Pedetidae; genus Pedetes; species Pedetes capensis. The sequence continues at coordinate 119,821 of VMDO01000020.1, read as the reverse complement.
CATGACTTCTGGGTACCAGATTCTTAAACAGAAGTCACAGCAGCAAAAGTTTGAACCAAGACAAATTCATTAAGAGCCTTTCCAAGAGGAATAGAAAGGATTACTATGGAATCCAATGGAATGCCAAAAAGATGTGCAACAGATGTGCCATTTGAATATCTATTATGAAGCTGGTAATGAAGAAATTGCCATTTCTGAAGCAGATATGAATTGTGATCTGCTTAATTGTTAAGGCAATTGACGTTATTAAAAGAGCAAAGTCCTCCAAAAGGAGGGGAAGAATAGAAGCAGCTAGAAATTACATGTCTAATGCCCTTATTAACCCTCTTGTTAAATTGTAAGCCAATTATCTTTTTTTAGGTAGTATTTGTAGCACTTGGATAATCACAGGAAATAAGGAAGAAAAGAGTTTGGACCAACTTGAGGTGTTAGATACTAAGACCAAGTTCCAGTTCAGTGTAATTTTTCCTCATGGTTATTTTAGGATGCAAAGGGAAACTTTAGAACAGAGTTTAGTAATAAAAGCATAGATCCCTTCTGTAACTTCTATAAATCACAGGAGGTTTCAAACCATTCATTTTCCTTCACTGTTCAAGATTATAAATCTAGTAGGTTTTAAAAATACATTTAAACAATTAAGAAACAGAAGTTTGGTATATCGTCAGATTCCAATAAGAAGCAGCAGCTAAGAGGAAAAGGTTAAGTGGCTCTGATTTTAAAATGCCAAAGCATTCATATGAGTTTGTTTTGGATTTCTTTTAAATGCATATATATTTTTTTTAAATACTGGTTAAATCATAGAGTCATAATTCTGGCCCTTGGTAACTACATTACAGAAGTCTGTGTTGTAAAAGCTTAAAGAGCTGCAAAAACCTTAGTTTCCGTGAGTATATAACTTCAGGAGAGACCTAGATAGTGTTTATTCCTTGGGACATTGTGTGTGTGTGTGCACGCGTGTCTGCGTGTGTGTCTGTGCATGTGTGCGTGCACCCATGCTTATATCTTGAATTTGTTGCACTTAAAAACCACGGCTGCTCTAAATTATTAAACACTGGAAAGCCATCCTTTGGTTTAGATGGTGGAGAGTTAATAGAAGTGCACATGCTGGTTTTAGCCCAAGGGCCCTTGAAAGCCTTTAACAGACTCTTAGTAGTCAACTGAAAGGTTTTTTTGGTTGACTAATTGTCCCTTTTAGGAGGGCTTGTTTCCTGAATACCACCCTTTTTTATTGTTGTTCTTTCAGTATTGGCTTGGGTGACTTATCCTCTCCTGAGCACTGTGATATCTCTAGTTGTGGGAGAGAGGTGATGGAAGGGAAGGGAACTGGGCTTGATGTTTATGATTTGAGAGGAGACAAAATAAATTTCAAGACTAACTTTATATCTCTAAATTGAGATTCAGGAATAAAAAAATATTTTATCTTAAATTTGTCATTTAAAATAACATCAGTAACTTTTGAGCTCATGTCAAGCATTGGGCAGTTAGAGATTTTATATGCAAGTCTAAATCAGTTTTCAAGAACCCAGGCTGAATGAGGCTCCCTCCACAAGTCAGACCAAGAAAAGTTTAATTCTGTATTGAGTTTACTGGTAAGAGTATTACTATCTTGATACTACCTCTCAAGGGTATTGTTACAAAATGCCACTTATGGTTAAAGAGATAGATACAAAGAGTTATATTTGACAGAAGCTTGAAACTCTGATCTATCTGCCCAACAGTGGGGGGCTTTCACTCTGTAATTTAATGCTTTGTACATACATTATTTGTGTGTGATTTTATAAGTGTTCATATTTTTCTCATTTTGCATTGTGTAAAGTGTACAAAATCTCAAAGTATAAAATACTGCTTATATTGATTGTAATTACAGTGTGTAAATATTTTCTAATTGTGTACATTGATGCGGGACAAGTGGGTTATTATGGGTTTCTTTTATTTGGTTTGGTTTTAAGTAACCCTTTTGTATTGCAGTTTCAACAGATAACTGCCCATCAAATTTAAGACCACTTTGATACATTTTTATTTAGCGGTTCCAATAAGAAAAAAAAAATCTCTATTTTTAATTATCTTTCTTCATTAAAGAGAAATATTTCATTTGTCCCTTTAAAATAAATGACCTGATGTCAGTTTAGTCCCTTGTATATGACTCTGGTAGAGGTCTTTAGTCTCCAGGTCATAGTCCTGTCAGTATTTGCATTTGGGTTCTCAGAAATTTTGTGGTTCTCTTTTAGCACAAATAGCCCATGTTTTTTCTCCCAAATCAAGTATTTTACTTCTCTTGAGTCCCCATGCTTTGTCTCCCTCCTTCTGTTGTTGCCCAGTGAGTGGGATGGTAGAGAGGGAGAAAATGTTCATTGCACAGAGACTGTCAGGTCAGTTTTGGGACTTGGCAAACAAAGCTTGCACTGAGTGGTGGTGTGTTTGGCAGTATTACTGTGCCAAAAATCACCTTGTCTAATTTTCTGGATGTGTATGTCAAACTTATTACCCTTATTGCAAGCTGAAAATTAAAGTAGTTGTGTTTGTGCTTTTGTGTGTAACTGTTTGCCTTTTCTAACCTGCTTTTCTTGTTTTCTGAAAATACAGTTCTGTTATATCTTGTTAAGAGGCTTTCCATGCACAAAACACATCTATGTAGCAGTAAAGTAACAACATTTGTACATTTTCTGTCTGTCTCCTGATGGCAGTGGTGCCTTTGTCACCCTTTAGAAGGTTGGCACTTTGTTTTTGTTTTGAAATGCAAGTAGTAACTTGCTTTTGACTTCACAAAAATCTCCCCAATGAAAGATAATAGTGTGTTATCATCCAGGCTCTGCTGGAGCATTTGCATTTTTATTTTTATTAAAACATATAGTTAGTGGGGACTGGCCAGTAATAATGTATGGAGTCTTAAAACCAAGAGTAATCTTTTTGTAGTACTGGGGGATTGAACCCAGGGCTTTACGCATACTAGGCAAGTGTTCTACAACTAAGCTGCACCCTCAGCCCCTTTATTTTATTTTTTATTTTGAGACAGGGTCTCCTAAGTTGTGTAGGCCTCTGGCCTCAAACCAACAGTCCTCCTGCCTCAGCCTCCTGAGTCACTGGAATTACAGGCGTATGCCTCCACACCTAGTGTCCCAGAGTAACTTTTGAACAAAAAAAAAATTTTTTTTTTTTTTTTTAATTTAAATGACCCATTAACAAGAAACTGAATTGGAAAATTAGAGAGTAACTGTACTGGTTTGTGTCTGAGGAGGCAAGAGTAGGGTACAGGAGGCCGGTTCGCATAATCTTGGTGGTTACTTCCTCAGCATTGTAGGTGCACTTCACTATCTCTGTGTGTGTTTTCCCTAAGCAGTCATGTCAGCCAATTAATCCACCAATGCTTAGGCAGTTAATGCTTATTTCCTTTTCTTTCCTTTTATTTTTTTAAAGATTTTATACTACATCTTGTTTAAAGTCCTCTGTATGTGTGTTATTAAAACTGCTTTTTCTCAGTTTAAACGTGTTTGGTAACATTTGTTTGGGAGTGGAGATAAGGTTAAGTATGTGGAATGTCATGTTTCTTCTTCTGCCCCATCCTTTAGTTTTAAAACTGATTTCTTCCTTTCTTCCTCTTGCTTTGGATTCTCCAGTTTTTTAACTTGATGCTTCCTGTATTTGGAAAACATAAAGCCACTGCTGTACACAATTCAGTTTTACATAGGTAGTAATTTGCTGTATATTTTTATTTTACAACCACAAATTCGGTAATCTCAGTCTTACCCCATTCTCCATGTTCATTCAAAAGCTACTGAGCACTTACAGGTTTTTTAGTATTCAGTAAAAATTTGGCAATGAATAATACAAACAGAGCTCTCATAAATCTTACCTTCTGGTAAATTAGGTTATGGGACAGAGAAGGCTGGAAAAAAATACCTTTGACCTGGATGCGTTGTTCTAGAGGCCAGGACCAAGGAATGGAATGCATTTAATGAAGAGGCAGGGCTCAGGACCACCTCGAACCTCCCTGGCAGTTATAGTTCAGGATATGCCAACTGTAGGTAGACATAAGCTAAGACTACCTCACAGGAGAAACTGTTCTTAGGAGCTCATAGAAGGCTTAGGTGGCAGTGTCAGAGGTCTCACGTTCCAGAACCATGCAGATTTTTTTTTTTTCCTTCTGACAGATTGGGTTGGAGAGCATTTTTATCTGATAGCAGGTTGGAGGGATGGGAGGTGACAACCTAAGTGGAACAGAGGCATTGCCTTAAATACTGGAGGACAAGCAGCACAGCCTTGGACAGTTTAAGGTAGGGACCTTGAACTTGCCCATAGGACTAGTGTTAGCTTCCAGATTCACCACACTAGCTGATTAATCTTTGGCAGGTTACTTAAAGTCTTCTGAGCCTTTGATTCTTTATCTGTTAAAAGGGATAATGATGTCTACTTTTTCAAGGTTTATGAAGGCTAAATGAGCTAGTGCCCGAAAAGTACTCAGCATAGTGCCTGGCATATAGCAAGAACTCAGTAAATGCTGTTATTATTTAGCTCCAACATGAGAGTCTCACCAGATGACAAAATCGGTCTTCAACAGGCACCTGGGGTGTGCTGATACCTGATCAAACGTTATCTCCAAAAAGTATAGCTGGAAGTATGCTTTATTCCTTTGGACTCAGGAAGTGAAACATCTTTGTCTAGCCCTGTCTCTCCTGGGCTAGAAAAAAATGCTAAAGCAGAGAAAGTAGTGATGGGTGGTGGTTTTCCAGCATTTGTGGACATGTCACGACACTCCCTTTTCCTTGATAACCATTCCCTAGGATGGAGTCAAGAGAGGGCAAACCAGAAGGCCCAGCATTGGGTCTTACTCCAAGACGACTGGCTGGGAGGAAAACCTAACAGGCAAAACAGGCTTTTGAAGCACAGTGGAACAGTGAGAATACAGCATTGTTGCACTGGTGACAGTCCCTACCGAAGAAGCACTTCAGCTGTGTATGTGGCCAGAATAAAAATCAGACCACCTAAAGAAAAAGTTGGGCAAACCAGAGGTGGAGATAGCAAAGCAGGAATAGAAATGCTTCCAGTGAACAGGAAGCAGGACACCCTGGCTAGGGCAGAGTTGTCTTGCCTCAGAGAACTACTGAAGTTTCAGGAGTTCATAACCACCTTCACCTAAGATCCCCACTACAGTGAGTGCTCTGCAGAGTCGAGTCAAACCAACCCTGGTTTGTTGATAGCTGAGAATTGGCACTAAGGACAAGCAGCACTTCCCTCGGCCCCTTTTTATTTTATTTATTATTTTTCTTTATTAATTTTAATTTATTTATTTTGAGATAGGATCTCACTATATAGCTCAGGCTGGCCTGAAACAGTATATAGACCAGGCTGGCCTCAAACTGCGGTCAATCCTCCTGCCTCAGCCTCCTGAGTGCTGGAGTTACAGGTGTGTGCAACCAAACACAACTTCCTCAGCCACTTTATTAACAGTGGAGTTGGGGAAATAGCCTGGCCAAAAAAACAAAAAGAAAACAAAACATCATAGTCGTGTGTGAAGTACTCCACAGGTTTCCAGATGAGATCCTCTCACAGCCACCCTTGGAAGCAACCAGGGAATGACCAGGATGAGTAATAGCCTGCTCAATGCATGGTCTGCCTTGTGTCCCAGGATACAAGGTCACTGCTTGGTTAGAACTGATTTCTTGGTTGATTTTGAGTCCCCTCTTCTGCTGTCAGTGTTACCCTTGTTCATATTTTTTCAGCTTGATTTGCAGAAGTTTCATTAATTGCTTTAACATCTGATCCTTTGATTGGATTCAGAGATTTAGGTGGGAAGAGAGCAATGGATTATGGACTGAATTTATATTATCCAAAGTGCTGAAGTAACTGCCCGTTGACAGTTTAGCAAGTGCTGTACTGGAACTTGGCACTGAAATCACATTTTGTTCATTTAAAAAGGTGTGAGGTTTTGAGTCTTCTGTGAGAGCACCTAATAGGAGGAAGTCTGGACTCAGAGTGAAGCTTAGTGAGATGCAGAACCTACAGCATTGGTCTACTTGCTGCCTCCTGAGGTAATGTGAAGTCAGCACTGCAAGTGAGAGAACTGGGTAAGCCAGATGTCTTAGCCTGCTGGCCCCTGTAGTTTCTCTCCTGTCAGGTACCGTGGGGCTAGCAGTCTTCCTGCCCTGTGCCACCCCTCTATTCCCTCCAGCCCACCTTCCCAGGAGGACTACAGATTTATCTTGCTTAGTCATGTCTATTGACTTCAGGATTTTCTCTTGTGGTCTTTTCCAAGCTACTAGCTCACTTTTCCCTTAAATTTCCCACTATGAACTCTCCTATCTCATCAAATCAAATTCACTAGCCTCTTGTATGCCCCTTCCCATCTCCCTACTACCCCTAAGTCTGCAAGTTTGTGCATGTCTGCCTTTGCTAGTGCTATTTCTCTTCAGGCTTACCCTGATTCCCCTTTCTCAGACTTTTCCAATCTTGACTTTTCTATAAGCATAAGTCAATTTCAACGCAGATTACTTCTAAAAGCCCGTTTTCCCATCTATAAAGTGGAGCTACCAATTCCTTAGGGTGGGATGAGGATATAAAAAAAAGAAGAAGAAGAAGCTGGGTGCTCTGTAAAGCATGTGTGCACTTTTTAATATAAGCATTTCTCCTGGCTACTTACTCTACCCACACACACACACATCCTGTTTGCAGGGCGTTGGGAGAAGTGTGTGATGGGGGTGTGGAAGTGTGATATGGGTCCTGCTGTCTAGCAGTCTGCAGTCACACACAGCAATGCCAAACTATGAGTCTTGAGGAATCCAGAAAGGGATGACGTGGTGTTTCCAGGGTTCATTCAGTTAAATGTACTACTAGAATCCTGTTCTTAACTCCTAGGCACATGCAAGAGTCAGTTCTTGTAGCCCTCATTTTGGTCCTCTTGTGCCTACATCAATGTTGTCATAGATTGTGAGGGAAGGGCAGGTTGGATCATGGCCACAAGCTCAGGTTTCATTAGAACCCTAAGGCTGGGCTTATGGCCCCCCCACCTCCACTCTCCTCCAACACACACCCACACTGGAGATTGAACCCAGGGCCTCTCACATGCTAGGCAAGTGCTGTACCATTTAACTACATCCCCAGCCCTGGGTTCTTTATAATAGGCCTTTAGGAAGGAGGCAGGCCCTGAGTTTGCTGGGCTGACCATCCCAGTTAAAGGAGTTGGGGAGTTGATTCTGAGAGGGTATCCCAGATTGCTTCTGGGTAAGGTGATTGAACTTGGGAAAGACAAGATACTTGATTGCCTGGGAATATGCACCGCAGATTTTGGAGTAAGAAAGTTGGTAAAGAGAAGCTGGAAGGGAAGGCAGGTGTCTGACCCAATCCCTGAGGTGAACCTGGCTTTAGACTAAGATCTGTGAGTGAACCGGTGCAAATGGTTGTGGCTTATTTATGTAGAAAAGAGCATTTTCTGTGTGTACTTCAGGTCAAACTGTTACTTCACCCCCTCCAGGCCTTGGCCCCACATACCCACTCAGACCTCAAACTGAACAGCTAGGCAGTGAAGGCCCTTGACCTGGGCATCAAGACCCCTGCTGGGATTCTAGGCCCCCAGCTACTGTGGCCCCTACTCCCTACCCGGTCCCTACCCCATCCCCACCCCCTAGGCCGAGGATAGAAAGGGATGGCAAGCGCACAAGCAGCGAGGTGCAGGGTAGCAAAACGGTAAGAGGGCCCTCGGAAGGGAAAAGCCCCAGAGGACAGATCTGCACGTCCCCGGCCGTAGCTAAGTGGGAGGGGTCCTAGGGCTCGAGGGGTGGGGCAGGCGGGAGCCAAGCCAGGGGCGGGCGCACTGGTGATGAGGCCTCCACCAGGGGGTGGTGGCGGGGCGGCTGCGCCTGGAAGAGGGGGAACGCCAGATGCCTGAGGGTTGTAAGCCTCACCCTCAAACCCTCTGTGTTGTGCTAGGGTCGGGGGCGCGAAAGACTGAGCGGTGCCTTCCCCCGCCCCCCGCCCTGACGGCCCGCCTCCAGGCCCCCGCCCCACCCCCGGCTCCGCCCCCACCCCGCCCCGCCTCTGGCCGCGGCCCCTTCCTCCCGCAGCTGTGCCGTGGGGCCGCGGAGCTGCGAGTCGCTGTCTCTATGGCCCCGGATCTGAGCGCAAAGGTGAGGGAGGCGAGGAGTGCGGGCGGTGGCGGGGCCGGGCCGGGGGTGGGGGCCAGACAAAGCCTTTCCCACGTCCATTCCACCCTCCAAGGTGGGCCAGGCCTGTCTCACCGGCAAGACCACCTGTCCCGCATAACGGCTAGAGGGGCGCGGGCCAGGCCTCAGGTCGCGCAGGTCGCCGACCCGCCACCGCGGAGTCGGAGACCAGAACGGGGCGGAGACCCGCGTGGCTAACAATGTTCCCCTGGATCTGGGTCACGTCTCCTGGCGTCCGGCAGGATCGAAGGAGAGCTCGTCCTCAATCTGCAGCAGTAGAGACTGAGGTTAGATCTAATAAAAGGAGAGAACCTAGGACTGCCCAGGATGGAGGAGGGAGGGGATGGCGAGGGAGGGGGCTCCCTCAAGCCAAGACAGACAACTACCCTACTGGGCAGGGGTTGATATCTCTTATACTAAGGCATGTGAACATCTAGGATGAAGGTCGACAGCCTACTGATCCTCCATTGATGTTGTTTGGGGGGTCTCTTCTCCCCAGTTTCCTCCACCATAGGCTGTAGTAGAAGGTGATCAGCATTCAGGGGACAGACCCAGGGAAGGAACCCGAACTGTAAAACTTGGAGTGGAGTGTGGGGTGTGAACTGGAGACCTTGAACCCTCTTAGCCAGTGGGGGTAGGGGTGGCATGCCCCGCCCCACCATTTGGCCCCGACCTTCCAGCAGGTTTAGTGAGGGCTGAGTGCTCCAGGCCAGCTCCCCATATGTAGAACTGCAATACTCACAGGGGTTATTGTTGTTGTTAGGTGCTGTCGAGTCGGTATCCGACTCATAACGACCCTCTGTACAACTGGGGAAACACTATTGTCAGTGCTTCTCTGCTGTTCATAGGGTTTTCAATGGCAGATTGGTTTTTGGGAGGGGGTTGCCAGGTCCTTCTCACAAGCCTACAGCTTCTGGTGTTCCCAGGTGGTCTCCCATCCAGGTACTAACTAGGCTGGACCCTGCTTAGCTTCCGAGATCTGACGGGATCGGATGCCACAGGGCTACAGCTGCAGGCCCACTCACAGGGGTAGAGGACTGCTAAGTTATGCGCTCCATTCCATCTTTCCTTTGCTAAAGCTAAGGGCCTCCTGCCTGGGTCAGTTGCATACCCATCCCTTGCAGAGTAGCCTTGACTCATGCACTCATCCCAGGTCATAAGCCTCCCCTCCACCATCACACACACACACACACACACACACACTTGCGCGCGCGCACTTGGAATCTGGCCATAGCATAGGGACTTTCAGGAAAAGAGGTGGGGTTCTGCTCTGCATCTCACCCCAGTGGACACTGGCAGCCACAAAGCTTGCAGCAGGAACCAGACCCCTGTATGCCTGTGTGCTTGTCTCCTCGTGGATGTAATTGTCTAAGGACTCTGCGAATACCATATGCACACGACACTTCTGTGAACATTACTGTGCCTGACCCTCTGTCACTGGGTTTGTGTGTGTCCCTACATGTACATGCATGTGTACAGGACCTTCCTGTGAAACAGGTGCACAGTCCTTCATATAAATCCATGCATGTAACCCTGCTTCTCCACTTCTGAGGCTGTGTGACCTGCTGAATAGAAGGGCATGTGAATACAGGCTAATGTGTGAGTACGTGAGTACCTGTGGCCATGGCCCTCCGTGTAAACATATGTATGCACAAACCTCCCTCCGAGTGAGTAAGTGAATGACTCTCAAGTCATGTGTTCACGGCTCTCCTTGAATGTGTGTGTGCACACCCATGTGCATGTATATCACCTTCTTCTGCACCCTTGTTACTTAGAATAAATCTGTGTAAGTATGCCGTGCACCACACTCGAGTGGTTCCTCTAATATGAGGTGCATTCCTCTGCCCAATCCTAGGGACTGATCCCTCCTAGCCACAGGGCTCCCCTCCTCTGTGCTAAGCAAATAGGAGTCTCCAAAGATAAACAGGTGTGCCTTCATGGTGAGGGGTGGGGCATGGGCAGCTTGCCTGAAGCCTCCTGCCCCAGCCCCCAAACCAGGAACTAGTACCATTTCTGTGGCAAAGGACCTTCTGTCCCTCTCATATTCCACTCTTCCCCTCTGACAACAGTGCTGACCTTTACCTCTGGCATAAACCAGCCAAATTCCTGTTATCTCTCTGGCTAGCTCCTGATCCCTCCCCTCTCTTCAAGGTCAGATAGTTAATATTTGACCTGGAAGGGAGAAGAGAGGCCAGTGGCACCCTCTGACCCTGCTTTATGGGTGTTGGATGACATGGGGTGTATCAGGCCTCCTCCACATCTAGCCCAGCCCAGGAAGCCTTCAGGAGGTCCTCCAGAGATCAGGAGACCTGTTACAGGGACTGGGGGAGGTCTGCCACCCACTTTTACCCCATTCCCAACAGACTGGCTTAAGGGATGGTCCAGGTGTGGGAACAGTCTCCAAGATATACCAGAGGAGGTGGACAAGAACTCAGGGATCCCATTGTTTACTTTCTCCACATTGCTGAATTCTCAAGTAACTGGTCTTGTACACTACAGCCTCCCACTCAGCCATTATATATGTGTAGCTAGGGGACCCAGATGCCCACCCCTCACCCCTACCCCCTGGTGCCTGTGAGGGCCTGCTAGCAGGGACAAGTATGGATACGTAGTCAGGGTGTGCAGTATGGACTCGCATGGGCAGGGCAGAGATGTGCACCCTCCCAGAGAAGAATGCTGAGGAGAAGTGTCTAATTAAAAAGAAAATTCCAGAGGGAGCTCTCAGGCCAAAGAAAAGAAAAAACAAAGGGAAAACAGGACAAAATTAACAAAGGCCCATTAACCAACTCTGCCCAGGCCTTCTTGCACAAGGCACCCCCGCAGGCAGCAGGAGCTGCTACTACCCTGTGGTTGAACAGACATCCTCTCTGAGAATGGAAGCTCCACCGAGACGGGGGCCTAGCTGATTCCTGACCTACCCAGAGGAGGGCTGTTACCTTGTGTTTCAGTTGTGGGGAGTCTAGGGTTGTGTAAAGTGGGTGAGTTCCACTCTGAGCAGAGATGGACAAAAAGACTGTGGGGCGATCTTGGCGTGGGAGTTCTGTGGATACTGGGCCTTAGCCCTTTGGTGCCCTGTGAAGTCTGGGTACTGCTATCCATCTTCCACCCACACACAGATCAAAGAGCTTTTTTTCCTGGTGTGTTTCACTCTCGCTCTCTCTCCTTCTCTCCCCCTCCCCCTTTCTTACCCCTTCCCATCTCTCTCTTTTCCTCCTTCAGAAAACAGACCTCAGAGAACAAGGACTAGCACTGCTATCAGGGGCAAGGTGACCCGATCATTAACCCACACCCCTTCTCTGACTCCACAAGTCGTGCTCATCATGGAGTTTGCATTCAGTACAGAAAGGCATGTGACCCATCCCTTCCTCTGACTTCTTCACTGTGATTCCATGGCCACACAACCTTGTGGCTCCATGTCCCCCCCATTCCAGGATCCTCCCTGGCCCCATGACTCCTTGACCCCCATGGCCTCATGACCCCTGACCTTCCACGTGACCTTCCTGGACTTTGATCCCTGTGAATGTTCTTCCCATCCCCTCCTATGACTCTGGCTCTGGCTGCCTTTGGGGCTCTTTTTGGTCTGGACCTCCCCAGGAAGATGTGGGGGAGGGTCTGGCCCCTCTTCTTCAGTTTCCTCGCAGCAACAGCAGTCCCTGGACCTTCACTGCGGAGACCATCTCGAGAGCTAGATGCCACCCCACGGATGACCATCTCCTATGAAGGTTAGATTCTCAACCTTGAAAGGCCGTGGCAGCTAGAGCTGGGAGCAGGAGGCCTCCCCAAAACTGGGCTCCCTGTCCCCACTCTCCCCAGAGCTCTCCGGGACCCGGCACTTCAAGAGCCAAGCCCAGAACTACTCAACACTGCTGCTAGAGGAGGCCTCGGCAAGGCTGCTGGTGGGAGCTCGAGGCGCCCTGTTCTCTCTCAGTGCCCGTGACATAGGAGATGGGGCTCACAAAGAGGTCAGCTCCTGGAACCTGGGCCTCATCCAGCTCTCTGGGAACTCAACCTCCTGGATACCATGCCAGCCTTCCATAGCCCCCTGGACAGCACTGCACTTCCAAGCTCAGGGCTCCCTTATATCTAATGTTCCTCCTGAAATTCTCTCCCACCCCAATATCCCTAGTTCTCCAGAGCTCTGTTGCCTAGTCCTAGGGGTAAGGGTATTGGGGTCAGTGCATCAGCCCATTTGCTTTACCCCTCCTAGATCCACTGGGAGGCCTCCCCAGAGATGCAAAGGAAATGTCAACAAAAAGGGAAAAACAATCAGGTATGTGATCTGCCCTATCACCAGCTCCTTTCTTCTTCTTCCTCAATTCAGAGTGCCAGGGTTGCTAGAGACACAGATGGTGTGGTACAGACCCACCAGTCAACTGTATAACCACAGTAAACATTGTGAGTGTTGCTGGAGCGGCAGGCCCTGGAGATTGCCTTTCTAATCCAACCATCTGGTAGCCTATTAGCTTGGCCTGTCATGGCATCTTAATCTCCTCTGGGCTCCCAAATTTTAATCATAACAGTAAGCAACCTCTAGTAAGTGCTGACTTAACTGTTATCTTCACCTAGTTCTAAAACAACTTTGTGAAGTATTATTATCCCCCATTTTATAAGAAAAATGAACCTTTGGTAGAAGACTAGCTCAATTACCCAGTATTCCATGAGGGTGCACTAATGAAGCATCAGCCCTTTATGGCTGAAGAACAGGGTGTCTAGTGGGCACTGTGGAGGATGCCCATAATGCAAGCACTGGGGAGGTAGAGGCAGGAGGATTGCAAGTTCAAGGCCAGCCTGGACTACACAGAGAGACTCTGTCTCAAGAATAAAAGGGGGTGGGCTGGGACTATAACTCAGTGGTAGAGCATTTGCCTAGCATTCACAAGACCCTGGGTTCAATCTCTAATACCAAAAAAAAAAAAAAAAAAAAAAAAAAAAAAAAAAAAAAAAAAAAAAAAAAAAAAAAAAAAAAAAAAAAAAAAAAAAAAAAAAAAAAAAAAAAAAAAAAAAAAAAAAAAAAAAAAAAAAAAAAAAAA
>VMDO01000020.1:0-106538 GCA_007922755.1 Pedetes capensis | reverse complement strand
AACAGATTCATTTAGAGAACTTTTTAAAAATACACATTCCCAGGCTGGGCACTATGTTGCATGCCTGAATCCCAGCACTAGGGAGGTTGAGGCAGGAAGATCCTACATTCTAGATGAGCTACACAGTGAGACTCTGTCTCAAAATTAATTAAAATACACATTCCCAAGGTCTACCAGCTTGGAGATTCTGATTCACTGACTCTGGGGTGGTGTTGGAACTGCTACCTTTAAAGATGCACCTCCAAGAGTTTCCAACAAAGGCTGTCTCTTAGTGCCATGTGGGTAGTAAACTGGGCTAGTGCCCAGTGTGATGGCATACCACTGTAATCTAGCACTTGGGAGGATCAAGAGATTGAGGCCAGCTACATAGTGTGACCCTGTGTCAAGAAGAAGAAGAAGACTAAGAAGGAGGAAGAGGAGAAGGAGAGGAGGAGGAGGGTGAGAGGAAGGGAGGAGGAGGAGGAGAGTGAGCGGAAGGGAAGGAGGAGGGGGGAAGGAGTAGGAAGAAGAGGAAGAAGAAGAAGAAGAAAAAAAAGAACAGGGCTAATGAGGTCGGTGGAACCCAGGTTATGGAGGACCATAAGTGCCCAACAGAAGGTTTGGCTTTTACTCTGCGTCAGTGGGGACTTTCACTATTTGATACCTTAGAGGCTTTCAAACTTTAATGCACACATGAATTACCTGGGTATATTAAAAATGCAGATGCTAACTCAGTAGCTCTGAAAAGGGCCCAAGGTTGTAGAGTTCTAGCAAGCTTCCAGGCAAAGTTGATGCTGCTGGTTCCTGGACCACACTTTGGGTAGCAAGGCTTCAGAGAACGTTTTCCAAAGCATGTCCTGAGGAACATTAACTTTCAACTGGAATTTAATGGTCGTTTGTTTAGAAAGTGCTGCCTTCTCAATCTTACAATGCATGGAAATATCCTCAAGGCTTTGAGAAGCTCCCATCAGATAGGTTTCACTATGGTTTTCAAACTTACTTGACTACTACAGAATTCTTCCAACCCTCCTTTTTATTTACTTATTTTTTGTGTGTGTGTGTGGTACTTGAGAGTTGAACTCAGGGACTCACACATACTTTGCTCTACCTCTAGGCTGCATCCCCAGCCCTTTTTAAATTTTTTTTGCCTTGAGATAGGATCTCACTAAGTTATGCAGGCTGCGTCTGGCCTCAAAACTTGCAGACCTTCTGTCTCCACCTCCCTAAAGTCACTAGGATTACAAGTGTGAGCCACCATACCCAGTCTCAAACCTCCTTTTTAAAATGTAAACATCTTAGGAAAAGAGTCCTATAGGAATATTTGTCTCACCCCAGGATCTGGATGGATGAAAATAGGCTGAGTTTGGAGGCAGGGAAAGCAGTGGGAAGGGTGGGGCATACTGTGGGTCAGAGGAAGGAGGCTTGAGCAGACTCACAGACAAGAGGGACAAATGCTAGAGGGCTGCAGCAGGTGAGAAGGTGGAGACAAGGAGGCCTTCATGGAGTCAAGCTCTAGGTAACAAGGCAAAGAGGTAAAGAGGGCAGCAGCTTAGAGCAGAGGGGCAGAGAAGGCCAGTGTGACTAGAGTGGAGTGAGTGAAGTAGAGAAAGAGGCAGGGCCAGGGACATGTTGAATTCTATATTCAGGGCATTGCTGAGCCACTTCAGTGGCGTGATCTGGATTACATCTGTGAAATGTGCTTTGGAAAGTGGATTGGAGGGGAGCAAAAGCATGTTGATTAGTGGAATATCTCTGGAAGGAAACTCCAGACAGTGGTAGCAGCAGTCCCTTTGCAGGCCACCTGGGAGACAAGGATAAAAGAGAGATTGTGTACAACATATCCCTTTGTGCAGTTTTTTTTTTTTAATTTTTATACAATGTGTAAGTATTCTTCATTCACTGAATAAATAGTTGCTATAAAAAGTGGGCCTGCAGCTGTAGCCCTGTGGCATCCGATCCCGTCAGATCTCGGAAGCTAAGCAGGGTCCAGCCTGGTTAGTACCTGGATGGGAGACCACCTGGGAACACCAGAAGCTGTAGGCTTGGGAGAAGGACCTGGCAACCCCCTCCCAAAAACCAATCTGCCATTGAAAACCCTATGAACAGCAGAGAAGCACTGACAATAGTGTTTCCCCTGTTGTACAGAGGGTCATTATGAGTCAGATACCGACTCGACGGCGCCTAACAACAACAACATAAAAAGTGGTGTCTACAGCAGTACCACCCTGGAGTCCGATCCCATCAGATCTCAGAAGCTAAGCAGGGCTGGGCCTGGTTAGTTATTGGATGGGAGACCACCTGGGAATACCAGGTGCTGTAGGTTTAGGAGAAGGATCTGTCAGCCCCCTCCTGAAACAATCAGCCATTGAAAACCCTATGAATAGCAGAGAAGCACTAACAATCGTGCTGGGCATGGCATAGTGTTGGGTAGTGTTTCATCTGTTGTACATAGGGTCGCCATGAGTCAGATCTGGCTTGAAAGCACCTAACAACAACAACAACAACAAAAGCAATGACAGCAGCAACATAAAGAGTGGCAGGGAATCAGGTCACCATTGCTGTTGTCCAAGGAAGATGTGTTGGTGGTAATTTGGACTGGGTGGTGGTGGTAGAAGTGAAGTGGACCAAGTTCAAGAGCCATTTAAGATAGAGAATGAATCATGGAGAGGAACTCCATGTGGGGGTGAGAGAGTGGAATGCAACAATGACTGCTGGCTTCTAGACTGAGCAGGCTGGATAGAGTGAGCAGGGTGGGAAAGACTGGATGAGCAGGTTTAGGAGAGGAGGCAAGTTAGGGAGGAGGTGATGAGCTTGCTTTCTGACTAGGGAAGTTTGATGTGTCTGTGGGACAGCCCATGAAGAGAAGGCTGGAGCCTAAGGATAAATTGGTGGGAGCTCCAGGATTGGGAGGCATTGCTGAGAAGGAGCTCTGTGAGATTAAAGTGTCCCAGGCAGTAGGAGGCCCTGGGGCTCCTGAACTGGGGGTAAAGGGGACTCTAAAAGACACAGGAGAAGCTGGCAGAGTGGCGTCAGGTAATCTGAGGGCCATATTACTGGGGGGCCAATGACAGTGAGTTCCAGGGAACATTCTGTGTTCTAGGCAATGAGAAGGCCCATAGACATCTTGGAAAGAAGTGTTTGTCCTGGGGAGTGGGAGAGCCAGACTGCAAAGCTCAACTAATAGAAAAGGCCTCTAGCCAGACAGGGAGTTCACACCATTCCCCCACTTTGTCCCACAGACGGAGTGCTTTAACCATGTGCGATTCCTACAGCGGCTCAACGCTACCCACTTCTACGCATGCGGGACTCATGCCTTCCAGCCCCTCTGTGCGGCCATTGTGAGTATGCCTGTCCAGCCCTGACTGCTGACCCCAGACTGCAGCCCTTGCCTGTCCTGAGGACCACTGACTGACTGGGCACCCTTGTACCTCAGGATGCCGAGGCTTTCACCTTGCCAACCAGCTTCGAGGAGGGTAAGGAGAAGTGTCCTTATGACCCAGCCCGCGGCTTCACAGGTCTCATCATCGGTGAGCAGACACTCTCTCCCACCTCAGCCCCATCCACAAGGATGCTGTGTTTCAGACCTTCTCACTGGGACTTGCCACCTATGTGTGTCATCTGCCCTGATGTATATGACATGTCTCATGCCTGGCATGTTCCTGCCCCAGATGGAGGCCTCTACACAGCCACACGGTATGAATTCCGGAGCATTCCCGACATCCGCAGGAGCCGCCACCCACACTCTCTGAGAACTGAGGAGGCTCCAATGCACTGGCTCAATGGTTAGGAGGATGAGGCACAGGATGATGGGGGGTAGGGGTCTATTTCTTCATTTTTACCCCCTTGGGCAGCCAGCCATCCCATCCCCAAGTCCCCAGGTAAGCCTGTCCATTCCACTCCTATGTTATCGAGGGAGGTGTGTGGCGGGGGAAGAGGTCTCCAGCCTGTCTCAGAAGCCACCTGCACTGCTTGACCCACAGATGCTGAGTTTGTGTTCTCTGTGCTGGTGCGGGAGAGCAAGGCCAGTGCAGTCGGTGATGATGACAAGATTTACTACTTCTTCATGGAGCGTGAGGAAGGCTCCAGCAGCTTCACTCAGAGCCGTAGCAGCCACCGTGTGGCCCGGGTGGCCCGTGTGTGCAAGGTGGATAGGACTGAGGTCTGGGATGAGGTAGAGGCTGGATCTCTGACCCTGGCCCCTGACCTCATTCCCCTAACTCTCCAGGGAGATTTGGGAGGGAAGAAGATCCTGCAGAAGAAGTGGACATCGTTCCTGAAAGCACGTCTCATCTGCCACATTCCACAGTATGAGACACTGCGTGGGGTCTGCAGCCTGGATGCTGACACTGCAGCCCGCACGCACTTCTATGCAGCCTTCACTCTGACCACACAGTGGTGAGTCCAATGATAGTGGGGAGGCAAGGAACTGGGGACAACACAGGGATTAGAGCAGAGGTCAATGAGGATGAGATAGGATCTGTTCAGAAATAGGCTGGTTGCAAAGAAACCATGTGAGGCACATCAAGCTATCCTAGGGCCAGAGGCCACAATGGCCCACTGACCCACAGGACAGGCCCTGTAGGCCTGTAGAAGGGGTGGGCCAAGGTAACAATGGCTCCAGGCTGAGCACAATGTGGGGGCCACCTCCACTGAATGCAACTCAGCCCCTTCCCCTATGTCTCGTTCCTAGGAAGACCCTGGAGGCCTCAGCCATCTGCCGCTATGACCTGGCTGAGATGCAGGCTATCTTCGCAGGCCCCTACATGGAGTACCACGATGGTGCCCGGCGCTGGGGCCGCTATGAGGGTGGGGTGCCTGAGCCCCGGCCTGGCTCGGTGAGCACCCAGGCCTGGGGCCTATGCTAAGTAGACAGAGCCCTAGGAGGGCAGGAGGGTCCAGACTTGTGGAGAGGGAGGCAGGTAGTGGAATTGTAAATTTCATCACTTCCTCTCCCTCCCCAGTGCATCACAGATTCACTGCGTAGTCGAGGCTACAACTCATCTCAAGACTTGCCATCCCTGGTCCTGGACTTTGTGAAGCTGCACCCACTGATGGCTCGGCCTGTGGTGCCCACACGTGGACGGCCCCTGCTCCTCAAGCGCAATGTGCGCTACACATATCTCACGGGGACACATGTCACCACACCTGCTGGACCCACCTATGACATGCTCTTTCTGGGCACAGGTGCTTCTGACCCAAATCCATGATCCCTGTTGATTCTGATCACTAATGCTTCTGAACCCAATAATTCCTGCCATGACTAGCCTGGAGTTCCCAATCCCCTGAGCTACCACTGCTACTGGCTGAATCCTTGTCCCTGACCTCATGATTCCCAAGCCATTCCCATTAGGCATCTTATAGGGTGCTGAGATCAGTACCCATTGTTAGAATTTGATCTTCTGTCCTTTCTATGAAAGCTGATGGCTGGATCCACAAGGCTGTAGTCCTGGGCTCTGGGATGCACATTATTGAAGAGACACAAGTGTTCAGGGAGCCTCAGTCCGTGGAGAGTCTAGTCATCTCTCTGATGCAGGTAGTTCCCAGTTCTGATTCTCAATATGCCCTTACTGGAACAGGACAGAGGGGTGAGGAGGCTGGGGAGAGGCTGTGTGTCTGTGAACGGGTATGGGGTGTTACTGACCAGCTGTCCTCTCTGACTCCCAGCACAGCCTCTACGTGGGAGCTCCTAGTGAAGTCATCCAGCTACCCCTGTCCAGCTGTTCCCGCTACCGTTCCTGCTATGACTGCATCCTGGCCCGGGACCCCTACT
The DNA here is from genome assembly GCA_007922755.1 of Pedetes capensis. Classification (NCBI taxonomy): domain Eukaryota; kingdom Metazoa; phylum Chordata; class Mammalia; order Rodentia; family Pedetidae; genus Pedetes; species Pedetes capensis. The sequence continues at coordinate 100,789 of VMDO01000020.1, read as the reverse complement.
GTGGCTGGGATTCCAGCACCCATGCCTGCATGGCGATAACCACCATAGCCAACAGGTCCCAGGGCAGAGGCTGGAAGCAGGGCGGGTGACATCTAGCCCAAGAGAAGGAGGAAGGCCTGCCAGCAGCAGGGGATGTGGGGGCTAGTTATTGGTAGCTGACTTATCAATCCTTTCACTGGAGAAACTAAAGCTTTGTTCCCGCATTCATGAATCCTGATATTCTGTCCCCAGGACAGCACTGATACAGGACATAGAGAGAGGAAATCGAGGCTGTGAGAGCAGCAGGGATACAGGTAAGTGGCCCTCGTGAACCATATGAGTATTTGGCTGCAGAGCCTGTCCTCTGTGCCATTTACTGTCAGTGACAGGGGCATGTTTGTGTGTGAAGGGCTGTGCCAATATTTTTTCACTGAAGATGACCCAGCACAGAGCCTGGCACAGAGTAAGGGCTCAACAGATATTTATTGCCCAAACAAATTATAAATGAGAAAATAGACCCAAGATGTGAAGTTTTGGGCTAGGGGTGTAGCTTAGTGGTACAGAACTGGCTTAGCATGTGCAAGGACCTGAGTTTGTTCTCCAGCATCACACACACATAAAAAACGTCAAGTGTCTTGTCACCTGTGGAGGTTATAACTAAGTGGTGGTGGGAAGATAAGCACCCAAATGATCACACAAATAATTCACTATAATTATAACAGTATAGCTCTAATAAGGTTCAGAAGTGTAGTAGGTATTTCCCCAAGAAAGATCAGGTGACTGGGCTATTATCTGAAGGAAACACAAAAAGTTAATAACCATAGCTAACATGTTGATTACTTGCTTTGTGCCAGGCACTGATCTAAACACTTACATGCATTTATATTTCTCACGGCATCCTATGACAGAGGTGCCATTATTATTTCCATGAGGGACAGTCTCTCTGAGGCAAAAGGAGTGTAAGGAAACTGCTCAAACTTACTCAGCTATTAAGCAGCAGAGTCAGAATTCAAACGGATCCCTAGAGGTCGGATTCCAGCTTTTGCTTTTGATCACTATGCTGTGCTGTCTCCCACAAGTGAACTAGGCAAGTGGAGGGCGTGAGGTAGGACAGGGACACCCAAGTAGAGGGACCAGCAAGTGGAGAGAACCTATTGTGTTGGAGCATCAGGAGAAAAGGCTAGAGAAGTGGGCAGGGATCATTCTGAGGATTTTGGTCTTTATCTGAAAAGCACTAGGAGATCTCTGAAGAAGTAGACACAGGGGAGTGGCATGATCAGATTTGTTTTTAAAGGATCACCCCACTGCTGGAGAATGGATTCAATCGGGTCCCCAGAGAGCTGGAAGTTGTGGAAGGAGAGAAGTAACAGGTCTAAGACAGATTGTGGTGAGGGCTGGATATAAAGGTGAGGAAGAAAAAGAAGGGAGACTCTTAGGTTCCTGACTGAAGTGGCTGAGTAGCTCGTCATGCCATTCATGGCAGGAGCAATTCAAAGAAAGGACCTGGTGTAGTTTGTGAGAGGCTTTAGCCTCTTGTGAAGGTGTGCGGCACATGGTAAACACTCAAGCCTATTGCTCAGGAGAGAGCTCTGTGCTGAAGGTACAGATTAGCAGTCCTTGCCAGATGGCAGGAGGTGAAGCCACAGGGGAGGATGGGAGCATGGGGAGAGGAGGAGACAGGGCCCGAGGCACTGCTTGCGTCCTAGAGAAAGTTGATATGGGTATCACCAGGCAACTTGAGCTCAAAGGCTTGGTCGGCTGCCACTCATTCCCAGACTCTGGGCTTGGCTCTGGAGACTCAGGGGGATGAGTCTGGCATCCCATTTCCAATGTCCTCCCTGGGATGGGCAGGTATTGACCTCTCCACCTCCCTCCCCAGGGCCGCCACCACCACTGAAGACCCGGTCTGTGCTCCGGGGTGATGATGTCCTCCTGCCCTGTGACCAGCCATCTAACTTGGCCCGGGCTTTGTGGCTTCTCAATGGGAGCAAGGGCCTGAGCGATGGGCAGGATGGCTACCGCGTGGGTGTGGATGGGCTGCTGGTGACAGACACACAGCCTGAGCATAGTGGCAACTATGGCTGCTACGCTGAGGAGAATGGCCTCCATACGCTGCTGGCCTCCTACAGCCTCACGGTCCGGCCAAGCACTCCTGCTCCAGCTCCACAAGCCCCTGCCACACCTGGGGCACAGCTGGCACCTGACGTGAGGCTGCTCTATGTGCTAGCCATTGCTGCACTCGGTGGGCTTTGCCTCATCCTGGCCTCCTCCCTCCTCTATGTTGCTTGTCTGCGGGGAGGCAGACGAGGACACCGGCGGAAATATTCACTGGGTCGGGCTGGCCGAGCAGGGGGCTCAGCCGTACAGCTGCAGACAGTCTCAGGCCAGTGTCCTGGAGAGGAAGATGAGGGTGACGATGGGGAGGGGGCTGGGGGCCTGCAGGGCGGCTGCCTCCAGATCATCCCCGGGGAGGGCACCCCAGCCCCACCGCCCCCACCACCCCCACCACCACCGACTGAACTGACCAATGGGCTGGTGGCACTGCCCAGCCGGCTGCGAAGGATGAATGGCAACAGCTATGTTCTCCTGAGGCAGAGCAACAACGGAGTGCCAGCAGGACCCTGCTCCTTCGCAGAGGAACTCAGCCGCATCCTGGAGAAGAGGAAGCACACGCAGCTTGTAGAACAGCTAGACGAGAGCTCCGTCTGAGCCCAGCCTCCCAAACAAATGCTCTTCCAAGCCAGCCTGCCTGCCCCAGGCTGGGCCGCTGCCTCCCCAATACAGCCACCCTCCTTCATACCCCCCACCCATACCCCTGTCCCAACCTTTTGACGTCTCTGTAGGGCTGGCCAGGTTCATGGCCAGCGAAAGCCCCTTCCTCAGCCTCCAAGACCCTCATGTAAGCAGCCCAGGCCCACCGGTGCTCCTCAGAGGTAGGCGCTCCCTCACAATCAGGTGCTCTGCAAACCCAGACCCAGTTCCTATCCCTTTAACCTAATACTTGGGAGGAGAGAACTCTATTCTCTTGTCCCATTATCTGCCCAACCTTTCCTCTTCCTCCCAGGTAGGGCTCTGCAGGTCCAGATGGCCTCACGCCACCACCCTCTGCATAGCCCTGTGTGCTGGGCAGCCCTGCCTCCAGAGAAGATCTCTGCCAGCTACCTGAGCCCTGCGTACATTCACATGTGCACATGGAAGAACATTTATCAGCTGGGCTGCAGTGCCCCCACCCTTCTCCCGGTACATTCTGTGTCATCCCTTCTTCTGGATTTGGGGTACCCTCCCAATTGTCACATCCCTATCTAGTCCTCTTCCCCAGTCCCAGCCCCATGTGGTGACCCTTTGGCAAGAGCATGGGAACAGGCTAGCCTGGGAGGTAAGACTGCCTCATTCCCCTGTTCTCCCTTCCTGTGCAGCCATTGTGAATCAGCCACCCTACTCCCTTCGGTCACGTGAAGTGACAAACAGAGCTCTAGGCATGTCCCTTACCTATGCATATGTGGTAACACACACCCGTTATCACCCATGTGCTTAACATTTCCACCCATGTGCACCTTCTGAGCCTCCCCTTGCTGCCTCGGACCTGTGTCTGTTGGGTTTGGTCCACGGACATTTCAAAGGGAGATCCTTCCCATTTTGCTGCCCTCACAGACCCTTCCCTAGGACGGGTGACCAACACTGCACTCAATGAGCCAACCTCCCTTTAGGGGACCAAGCATTTGCTTCCCCTAGACCAGAATAGGGGAGATGAGATCTCCTGTCTCACCTGGCAAATGAAGCCCGTTCTTGGAACTATGCAAAGGGCAGAGGCTGGGAGTTTGGATGCCTGGCTCCCACCCCTGTCCTACCTCATTGGGGTACTTTCAGGGCCCAGGGGCCTCAGAAGTCTCCACACCCAAATGGGACAATCAGTCCTGACTGAGCTCCCCCATTCCCGTTGGGTGAGGATGACTGTTATTTTTGTAGCTGAGAACGTGGAATCCCACGGGTTTTTACTGCCCTTCACCCAAACCTCCCACCTCCACCCCACAATGAATGTATTTATTGTGAGAATGGCTGCATTTCAGGAATGCCCCCACTCATCACCCAGGTGGGTGGAACAGGCATGTGACAGAGTGGGGAGCCTGGGCTCAGCTCCTCCCCTGATGTTGGTTAATAAATGCCCTCTCTTCCCACAACTGTGAGTAATCTGTTTGGTCTAGGTGGGCCTCCCTTGGCCACCAGAGGACAGGCTCTGAGCCTACAAGGTGCTGCAGATTTCCACATCTAGGGTCGGCTTTGCTCCCCATAAAACCATTTGCAGAGATAAAAAAGGATCCTTAGCTTCCATTCTGGCTGTGTGGCGGATACACAGGCCTTTTTGTTAAGGCTCACATTATTCATGATCATGGTGATAAGGGTATGACAAATGAGAAAATTACAGAGAAGGTTTAAGAATTCATACAAGGGTTTCTAGCTCTTTACTTCCTGGCTCTCTTCCTCATCATCTCCCAACTCCCTGCTTGCTCTATCTATCTATGTATCTAAGTCTATTTATTGAGATGGGGTCTTGCATGTTGCCCAGACTGATCTGGAACTCTTTGGCTCAAATGATTCTCCTGCTTCCCCTCTTAAGTGCCACCATGCCCAGCTCCCTGCCTTTTTAAAACTAAGCCTAGAAGATAGTTCTTCAGTCCTCCTGTTGTCCCCTAAGAAGCTTTTTAGCACCTCCCACACCCTGGTCCAAGGGAACACATGGATTCATTTCTATACAAAGAGGAGTCTTGGGGTGCAAGTGCAGCTGGGAGCAGGGAATGCTTGTTACTGGGAAGCTGGTCTGAGAAGCACTTTCTCCAGGAGTCAGTCAGTTAATCACATTGCCTTTGACACTAACGGATTATATGTTCTGCTTCTGGTTTGGAGATAATGAAAAATGGGGTTTATGCTTAAAATATCCACAATTTTGAAGACCTGAAGTGTGACTGTGGATAAGTTTAATGATTCAGTTTTCTAATCTGTACACAAACTCACACAGATATAAAGTCCCTTGCCCAGAGTGAGGCCATAGGAAAGAAAAGCTCTGCCTAGCACAATAGTTATGGCAACAGGACATCAAGGACACTTCTGAAGCCATGGTGAAACCCCTTACTCTGTTTTGAGATCACTACCACCAACTTGGATTTCAGAAAACAAGGACCTTGTGCAACACTTGAGGGCTTTCTCATCTCAGCCTTCAGGGATGCCAACTGTATTAGAACCTGGGGACTCACAAAGTTACTGCCCCTAGCGTGGACCCTAGAAAGAAACAGGCAGTTCTTCCTCCCAAGCAAGACGTTGTGCCAAGTCCCCATTGGTGGGCTCCATTTATCTACCTAAGTTTGGAATCCCAAAGAGGAAGAACCACCTTTACTGGGGAAACAGTCCAAAGCCTGGGACTGGAGTTGGTAGGGCAAGTCTTCACTGAGCTTGCCCCTGGACTGGGACTGGGTCCTGGAGCTCCCTGGGGCGCAGCCCGCAGAAGGTCGTCGGTTTGTTGGTGAAGGGGTGCCACTGGCCCTGGATGCTAGGGTTGTCCGTGTGGAAGGGTTTGCGGATGCGGATCACGTCCAAGCCCGACTGGTCTGCCAGCTTCTGCACCAGCGTCGTAATCTCCTCGACCGACTTGCAGTTGATGCTTTCCTCGCGCACAGCTCCGTTAACTGGCAAACGGGAGGTGTGAGTGAGTACAAGCATGCGGGTCAGGTGTCAAGAGAAGGGGAGGCTAACAGGGCGAGCCCGGATCCCGCCCTCCAGCCCTAGCCCGGCCCCACTCACGATATTCGGCCACTATTCTAGGCACCTGGCACGGCCGCGGGTTCACGTATATTACGACCCCTGGGTTTTGTCGGGCAAAGTCGGTCACCTCCCGTTCCACGAACTCCCTGAGGGACCCAGAAAGGGTAAACACGGTGACCTCTGACCCGGGGCGACCTCTGCCAGGAGTCTTCACTCTCTAACCCCACCCCCTGCGCGCTTCCCCATGCTCACCTGGCGCCGCGGGATGAGGGCCCGTCGCGGCTGAAGCTTAAGCTGAGACGCTGCAGCTGCTGCACGTAGCGCCCCAGCCCGTTGTGGAGGACACTGGTCAGGAAGCGGCTCGGAGTCCCGCGTGCAGTCATAGCCACAGTCTGGAAAATGCGTAGCGAGGCAAAGAAGGACGGGGGCGGGGTTAGGCCCGGGCTTCCGGTTCCGGGGACATTCGGGCTAGGAAAAGTTTTGCTTCCGAGGTCACAAAGAGTGGCGCGTCCTGGCGACCCACGTTGCGGGCGAAGGTGGAAAGGCAAAAGTGGTGGTGTGAGGCCAGGGGCTGGGCCCGCTGAGCTCCTAGTAGTAGAGCGGAGGGAAGACACCAGGAGGGCAGAAAGGAGGGCGCCCTTCTGGGCTCAAGAGTGGTCCGCAGTCCGGTAGTGGCGCTCTGGCCACGTGCAGCGGCCCAGTGAGGGGAAGGATGAGCGAAGAGGGTCCGCAGTTGGAGCCTGGACAGAGGGACTACGAGAGAGGATGCAGATGGCTGTAGAGATGAGGACAACCGGGAGGGTTCGTAAGAGAGCATTAGAGATGAAATGATACAGAGAAACTGTGTCAGTGAGGGACTGTGAGGGGGCCGTAGACGTGATGGTGGAGAGAGACTGTAAAGGACTCTGGAGGTGAGGCCATCTTTAGAGAGGGACACAGATGTGAAAGGGCCGGGTCGGTGGACAGAGATGTGATGTAGCAGTGCAGAGAGGCTAAGGTGGATGCAGGAGGGTGTTTATGAGGGAGAAGTTTGAGGAGAGACAGAAGCCAGCTAGAGTGATCTCTGTGGGGTGCTGTGTGGAGAATCCTTAGGGTCTGGCCTAGTGAAGGCACCCAAACCAGGCACCTAAGGCTCTTCCAGTAGTGGCTTCCCACTCTACTAAGAATGTGGGTCCTCCTCAGAGGTGCATACCCACTCCGGATCTTCCTGCCTCTACGCAGACAATGGATGGGTCGGAGGGGCCTGCCGCGAAGCTTGGTCCCAGGCTCTCCTCGCAGGCGCTACAGGAAAGAGGCTCTTCCGGCCCTGGAGGTACCAGTGTTGCCGGTAACTACCACCGAAATCCGCCAGTATTTGCGAGCACATGGGATCCCTTTCCAGGATGGCCACAGTTGTCTTCGAGCACCAAGCCCATTTGTGAGATCCTCAGATTTCAAAGATCAGACCAGTGCTACTACTTCCTTCAGTCTTTTCATTGACAAGATCACAGGCCGCTTCCTCTGTATGACCAGCTTAGCAGAGGGTAGCTGGGAAGACTTCCAGGCCAGTGTGGAGGGGCGTGGGGATGCGGCCAGAGAGGGGGTTCTGCTTAGTCAGGCCCCAGAAGCTGAGGACAGCCAGGAGGTCCGGAGGATTTGGGACCGGGCGATACCTCTTTGGGAGCTGCCAGACCAAGAGGAGGCCCAGGTGGCTCGTACGGTGTTTGGCCTTACCAAGGTGACGGATGACACACTCAGACGTTTCAGTGTGCGGTATCTGCAACCTGCTCGCAGTCTAGTCTTCCCTTGGTTCTCACCTGGGGGTTTCGGATTACGAGGTCTGAAGCTACTAGGGGCTGAAGGCAAGGAGAACAGCGTGCACTATGTGGAGACCACCATTCCCCGGCCCAGTGCCTACCACAACCTGTTTGGATTACCACTGGTCAGCCGGCGAGATACTGAGGTCGTCCTGACCAGTCATGAACTAGACAGCCTAGCCTTGAACCAGTCCACAGGGCTGCCCACCCTTGCCCTTCCTCGAGGAACAGTCTGCCTACCCCCTACCTTATTGCCTTACCTTGAACAGTTCCGACGTATCGTGTTCTGGCTAGGGGATGACCTTCGGTCCTGGGAAGCTGCCAAGTTGTTTGCTAGAAAACTGAACCCTAAGCGTTGCTCCTTGGTGCGGCCTAGGAACCAACAGCCTCGTCCTCTGGAGGCCCTGAACCAAGGCTTAAATCTATCTCGTATTCTTCGTACTGCCGTTCCTGCCTGGCACAAGTCTATTGTGTCTTTCCGGCAGCTCCGGGAGGAGGTGCTGGGAGAATTGTCAAATGTGGAACAAGCAGCTGGTGTCCACTGGAGCCGCTTCCCTGACCTTAATCGTCTCTTGAAAGGGCATCGAAAGGGCGAGCTGACAATCTTCACAGGTGACCCTTTGGGAAATCACTGTTGGGGTGAAGGGGGAGAGATTCAGGCAACAAAAGCATGTGGGTTTGGGCCAATAAAAACTATTGAAAAGGAAGCTTTTCCCTACCAGCTTTGAAGTCCTGACCAAAGTCTTGGTTTAAAGGTCAGACTTCCCTCCTCAGCCAGTGCTGTATTCACCTTGCAGGGCCGACCGGCAGTGGAAAGACGACATTCATCAGTGAGTATGCCCTGGATTTGTGTATCCAGGGGGTGAACACACTGTGGGGAAGCTTTGAGATCAGCAATGTGAGACTAGCCCGGGTCATGCTGACCCAGTTTGCTGTGGCGCGGCTAGATGACCAACTGGACAAATATGAAGAGTGGGCCGACCGCTTTGAGGACCTGCCACTCTATTTCATGACTTTCCATGGGCAGCAGAGCATCAGGTAAAATCCTCAGAGCCCAGCCGCTTTGCTTTCACTTTTGGCAGATCCCAGCATTTAGCACCTTTGGTTCCCTCTCCAGCTCCTCTGGGAACTTCTTCTAGGTCTCCTTAAATAAGCTTGGGGTTTTCAAAGAATGGGAGTACAGCCACAAGAGTTTTCAGGGTGCTAGCTATTCTGTCTGGGTTGTCCGGAAGCTGCTTGTAATTGATTCTTGACTTTTTAAATGTTTTCCCCTGCAGTGTTCAGGATTGAACGCAGGTCCTTGAGCATGTTAAGCAAGTGCTCTGCCACTGAGCTACACCCTCAGCCCTGTAATTTGACTCTTTTTATGGTTGGTTTTTTTGTTTGTTTGATTTTTTGAGACAGAGTCTCACTTTGTTGCCCAGGCTTGCCTGGAACTCATGATCCTCCTGCCTCTGTCTCCTGATTTCTGGGATTATAGGCATCTGTCACCACACCTTGCATTATAATTGACTCTTGAATTCATTGCCTTTTCTTTTTCCCAGATCTGTGATAGATACAATGCAACATGCAGTCTACGTTTATGATGTTTGCCATGTGGTCATCGACAACTTGCAGTTCATGATGGGTCATGAGCAGCTGTCCACAGACAGGTGACATCCTCCTCTTATATAACTTGAACATACATGTCTTCTCAGGCCGCTGGCCTCTAGGCACACTGTACTATCTGATTTTCTTTGCGGGGGGTGGCTGCAGGAAGTATGGACAGGAACCTGAATGTGAATCCTTCAGGAGAGGGAGGTGTGTGGTGGTGTGGGGGAGATGTGAGTGGCTCAAGAATATGTGTAAGTTCTTGTCCTGTGTCCAATAACTTCATTTTTGGGGTGGAGGCAGGTTTGCAGCTCAAGACTACATTGTTGGGGCCTTTCGGAAGTTTGCAACAGAGAATAGCTGCCATGTGACACTGGTTATTCACCCACGGAAGGAGGACGATGACAAGGAACTGCAAACATCATCCATTTTTGGCTCAGCCAAAGTGAGTGGGCTTTAAAGGAGCTCAAGCTTTGGATGGTAGAGGGATCAGGTGTGACCAGGATTGCCCTCGGTAACCCTTAAATTGTCTCACCTATCCGGGAAGAGGCAGGAGGCAATCTCTCTGGGCTGTGATATGAGGCACGCAGGCAGTAGGACTACAAAGACTTGGTGCTCCAGGAGCTCACATTCTCTGGGCTGAGAAACAATGAGACAGTGATTGCAGCTCAGTGTGATAAGAACTATGATGGGCAGCACAAGTATTTGGGGAGCAAAGAGTAAAGGGGTTTGAGTCAGCCTGGGATATCTGAGGAAAGTTACCATAGGAAGTGTCAACAAAGGTTGTGCTGAGGTTTGGCAGACAGTAGGTGTTAGATAATCAAATAAATGGGAGGGCCTTTGGGCAGCAGGATCAGCCTGATCCTGAAGCTTCCAGTGGTACACTGGGGTGCCTGTTACATTCCAGGCCTGGGTTGGGCACAGGGAATTTAGGTTAAGGAGCACAAACTTGTGCCACAATACAACAGACATATTTTTAGGAAAGAGAAGAATGCATAAGTGGGAAAATGGTGGTACTTTCTTTAGGGGATAAAGAATGATTTTTCGGATAACATGGGCCATTTAGACTGAGACCTGAATGGTGAGAAAAAGCTGGGTGGAAACAGGTGGCCCATTGTAGAGGAGAAGTGTTGTAAGTAAAGAGAGCAGCACAGACAAAGTCTGAGACAGTGGCAAGCTTGTCGGGAGCTAGGAGACTTGAGCGATCCTAGCATTGTTCCTGGCTAATTGTTCAAAGAGCTTGGGGTATGTGGGGGGTACTTTTCCCTTTCCCCTTTCTTGCTATTCCTGCACCCTGAGCCTTCCTTTTTGCTTTGCTCATATATGCCTTCTTACTCCCGCCTAGGCAAGCCAAGAGGCAGACAACGTTCTGATCCTGCAGGACAGGAAGCTGGTCACTGGGCCAGGGAAACGATATCTACAGGTGTCCAAGAACCGCTTTGATGGAGATGTAGGTGTCTTCCCACTTGAGTTCAACAAGAGCTCCCTCACTTTCTCTGTCCCACCAAAGGGCAAGGCACGGCTTAAGAAGATCAAAGATGACAATGGACTGGTGGCCAAAAAGCCCTCTTCGGGCAAAAAGGGAGCTGTGCCCCAGAACTCTGAGACTTGCTGGGCCCAGGACCCCAACCCCAATGAGCCAGATACCTCTAAGCTTTCAAGGTAAAGGCAGTGGAGAGTTGCTCACTGAAATGACCCCGATGGGACAGATCAGGACACAGACTCTTGGCCCTCTTCCAGGACTCCTCTGTCCTGTATTTCTGAGCCGTGTGTTCTTCTCAGCCTATAGTAGGGTTCCATGATGACAATATTCAATTTAGCAGCTTTTGAGGTCCTACTGTGTGCTGGGCTTTGCCTGAGGTCCTGTACATGTGCGCATAGCACTGAAAAGACAGATAAGGTCTCTGTTTCCACAGAACCTGCCTTCTGGTGGAAGAGACAAGACAAGCAGTGAACGGGTACACAGAAAACATAGTTTTGAAAAATGTTACAAAGACGATAGTAATGCAGTATTCATAAGATTAAGAGGCCCTGTGAGAACTAGGAATGGGTCACGTGAATATCTAGAGAAAGGGATCCAGGCAGAGAAGACTCAAGGCATTAGGCCAGTCCCTCTGGACCTAATGTGAAATAGATTTCTTCCTGAACTCCAGTCTTTAGGCATTCAGAGCCAAAGGGTGACGTGGTAGGTATGAAGCCCCACTGCTCTCTATTTTTGTAGAGCCCGGCGTGAGGCAGTACCTTCTAGAATTGGATCCTGGGTGCTTAGCCATCTGCTGTCAGGGCCTCAAAAGATGGGGGCTTCTTCCTGCTGCATTGCTTGGCCCTACAGCCGTGGAAGGAAGCTGTGAGCCCAGAGTGCCTGCCACCTATACATTAGTTCCATTGTATGCTGCCTCAGACAGACAGTTGGAGTTAGGACTTTTTGTAGAATCTTTTCCAGTTACAGTGGAAAAAAATTCTTTCCCCATTGCCTTTGTTTCTATGTTTTTTCCTATTTGTCCACCAGGTGTCTCCCCAGTCTCACTGGATTTCTTCTCTGAATTAGAAGTAGATGGGTCTCCTCTTCCATTTCAAGTCTTTGAGCTATGGGCTCCCAGGGGAGCAGGAGGTATTACAAGGCCTTCACATTATATCGCCTCACACCTCTTCTTGGCCTACAGGAGACAGGGCAATGTGTTTGTTTCCCTGAGGATCTACATGAGATTCCTGGCAGAGGTGTGGGTCACTGGGCCACATGCCCAGGCCCTGCCTGACCAGCTGTCCTTCCCTCTGTGATGTGAGCCACTTAACTTTTTCAGTGTGGACTGAAGACTTAGCTTGTTCTTACCTCTACCCCTCCCTCGATCCATTTCCCTCCTGCACCTTGTCCCATGTTTCTCTTACTTTAATATGTGCCAGAATTCCTGGGGATTTGTTAAAAATGTAGAACCTGAGCCAGGCTCAGTGGTGCATGCCTGTGATCTCAGCTACTCTGCAGGCTGAGGCAGCCTGCACAACCTTAGACTGTCTCAAAATACAGAGGTCTGGAAGTGCATCTCAGTGGTAGAGCACTTGCCTAGCATGTGTAAGACCCTGTATTGAACCCCTCAGTACTGAAGAAGAAGAAGAAAAAAAGAACCTAGGCCTTTTCTCCTTTCCCCCTCCCTTGTTCTGTGCAGTCATTTCAAATTCTGGAGTTTGAGAAAGGATACAGGAATCTTCATTAAAAAAAGTCTTGCAGGAGATTGTAAAAGATGATCCACAGACCATGTCAGAAATACAGTATTCCTAAATAGTGGAGCTTCCTCATCTCATTTCCTCTAATATCCAGAAGTCCCAATTTCATGGTGTTGGGTGTGTGGGGAGGATGATGGATGCTGGGAAGAAAATTTTTATATGAGTAAGGGAAGGGTTTCTGCTCCCTGGAAGCACGGCAACCTTTTTTTAAGTCAACCCAAGAGGGGTCTACTGGGACCTTATATAAAGGCCTAGGGTCTCTGTGAGACCTGTGGCCACAAGTACTTCCTGAAATAGATCTTGGAGGAAGGCTGCTGTAAAGCTGTTCTGGATGGGGAAGAACCTGGGGGTGGGGATAGCTCCACTAGGGCTTGCTTTCTTGGGGGTCTATCCCAGACTGGCTGGAGCCAGGCCTCCCTAATCCTACAGTAATCATTCCCAGCCGTTGGCTGTTCTAGGCCTCACCCAGGGCCTGTAACAAAGTCAGCCATGCCTTCCAGATGCACAATACCGGATCAATCCTACCTACAAGGACATAGATTCCACATTCTAATCTTTCTACAATGTCCCATGTGTTCTCAGAGTGTCCTTTAGAGTTTTCCAATAGGAGACCTTTGTGAGGGCTCTGAATTGGGGGGTAGACAGATACATGCTTGCCTATTTGTCTTGCCCCACCCTCCTAGCAGACACCTCAACAGAGCACAAATCAGGATGATGAGGGGGAGAAGCTAACACCCCTCCTGGCCCCATCCTGTACAGAAACGTTCCACCCCACACTTGCCTTAAACTCCCCATGTCAAGAGCTAATCCAAGGTATGTTCAGGTCTCTCTCGGGCCAAGTAAAGGGGGATCCCCAGATTCTACATAAGGTCCCTGGGAGCCACTGTTTACTTACTCAGCCAAGGTGGCAAATTACCTGGAATAGGACTAGTAACTCTGTGTTCAACTAGTTTAAAGAATATCCCAGAGAGTTCAGGAAGGGCCTGGCCAAGCAGAGTCCAATTGGATCTGTAGCTTTGTCCTCTGAGTGACTGGGCGTGTGTCACATAGGGCTGGGAGAGATTCTGCTGTGGATAGGTTTGAGAAGACACTAAGCTCCTGCAGCCCAATACTCAGGCTGCAAATACAGCCTAGATACCTGTAGATCTGGGCCTTCCCCAAACCTGCCTAGAGTGCCCAGGGCGAGGGAGCCCTTGGTGCCTCCCTGCAATCCAAGCCAACTTCCTGATTATGCCTGTGGGTGGGACTTTATGAGTGTACGGGAAGCCTAGCCATTCCCTGCTGAGGGACAGGACTGGCAGCAGGTTCACCTAGGCAGACACCTACTCCAGGGAAGGGGTCGGTACTGGTTCTAATTAGGCAACCCCAAGCCCCGTGTGTGTGTGTGTGTGTGTGTGTGTGTGTGTGTGTGTGTGTGTGTGTGTGTGTCCGTCCTGTTTTGGTAAAACTCGAGCGGCCTTTGTCTGTTTCCAGGGGATTTCCCTGTTTTTGAGGAGTGGGCCAAGAGATCCCTCTGGAGTGGGGGAGGGTGGCATGGTCAAGCCCTGTAGCTCATTAGAGCAGCCAGGTAGCTTAGCTCTCGGTCACATGCTCCCGCCCCTTCCCCATGTCGAAAGCCAGGTCCAATAAGCTGTATGTAAGTCAGAGGCCATACGGGCAGCCCTCGGGCTACTGGAGAGCTACTTTTGGACTGCGTTCTGGGCCTGTTGTTGAGGGGTGCAGGGCAGACCACTCCCCTCCCCGGGTGGGGGGCGCGGCCTCAGCTGCCCCGCCCAGCTCCACCAGGTCTTGCCAGGCGGGCGCCGGGTCCCAGAGCCCGGAGCGGGCCAGGAGCCGGAGTGCTCGCAGTGAGGAAGTGGGCACGCTAGAGCAAGACCTTGGCCGGAGCTGGAGCGGCAGCGCAGGTGGCGCTGGGTGAGTGGCGGGGTGGCGAGGGTGCAGGAACTCCCGCGTCCGGTACAGCCCTGCTCCAGAGCAAACTTTCCGCGTCTGGGGAAGCTGGGAGTTGGGGTGAGGAGGGGTCTCCAGAACGTTGGGCACAGGCAAACACTGAACAGCAAAACGACACAGAAACACCGACAGACCGACATACATGCGTGCACACAGACCCACGCACACACTTGGGACACAGGAACTCACGTGCGCTCAGAAAGGACTCGCACAGAGATACCCTAGTAGACCCAAGCGCAGCGCTACTCGTCCGCGCAGATCCCACCAGGCAGGGCACTGTACTCTTCAGGCGGAGGGCCGGGGCGGGGGAAAGGGCCACCCCGTGACCAATGGCGGGTCGGGTCGGGTGGGACACATCCGGAGGTTCCTGCTTCCCGGCTGCCTGCCTGCAGGTGGAGACCAAGACGTAAACAGGCGTCGGGCGAGTGATTGCTCCCCCAGTTCAACAGGGCTGGGTCTCCCCTTTCCCAGGCCAAGGCGAGTTTGTTGACCCTGAGCAGGGCTGTATTCGATTCTCCGCCTGGAGAGGTGATAAACCCTCTTCCAGGAATGGGAGCATAAAGCCCCATGGATCTGGGGTGGCATGGGAGGCTGAGAGACTGTTGTGCTGGGGTGGAGTTACTTGGGCTCCTCGCCTTCCAGCTTGTGAACACATTCTTGGAGCCTGCATCCCTGAAGGTATCGGAAGGAGGCCATTGATGGCAGTAGGCAGCTGCTCCTGTCCCTTACTCCTAGCCAAGGGAGCAGCTGTCTATAGGTCCCCTTCCTGTCTCCACCTCCACCCCTTGCAGGACTTGGAGCTCCTCCTCCCAATGTAGGGGCAAAGAACCCACCCATGCAAGAGGGGAAGCCTCCCCTTCCTACAGGGAATGCATGAGAGCGAATACCCGCTCCCCAGGGAATGAGAGAGGAGGCTGAAGCCCTATGCTTCCCTCCCCTCCGTATTCCACCCCGCCCCCCAGCTCTCCACACACTGAGCCCAGCTGCTGCCTGAGCTTCTGGGCAGGCTGCCAGAAAGGGGAGGAGGCTTTTGGTGCCCCAAGAGGCAGGGATCAGGGCAAGGCCAGACAAGGAGGTCTCTACTGGGGAGAGGGGCTCAGTCTGTTCTTGTGAGGCTGAGGGTCTGGAGTGAGCATGAGCGTGGCTGGGCTATGTTTCCCTTTCCAGGGAGAAAGAAAGAAAAACAACCCTTTCCATGGAGCTAAAAATAGAGCTGAGAGCTGGCCAGGCTGTGGCCTGGGGAGGGGGGGGGACACTGCTCCTTCCTGGGGCCAAGCCCAGCTCTGGCAGGCCTTGGCCTTGAGGGGTGGGGGCAGCATCAGGGAAGGCAGGCTGGCTTTGCCCAAGGGTGCAGGCGTCAGCTGACCTGACCAGGTCACAGAGACCCCTCAGGGAAACTGTGTGTGGTAGTTGTATGTGTGACTGAATAAGACTGTCAATGCATAAAAGAGGCTTAGGAAAGTGTGTTTTTAAGATTGTGACTGGGTACAAAGGACCGCCAGTTGTAAAAGTGCACAACAGGCGTGCGACACCAAGTGTCTGTGTGTGAGTTGGCCTGGAAGGTTATGGAATGAAGGAACATGGAACCACGTGATGGATGAGACTATGTTGATTGTGGCTGCCTGAGACAGAATGTGGGAAAGGTCTTGTGGGTGTTAAGATTGTGTTGTTTTCGAGAGGGTAAGAATTTTTGTGATCCTGAGAAAGGCAGTGGAATGTTGTCTGCTGTGGAGGCTGGTGTAGATTTGGACTGCCCACCCCAGCGACTATTGAGGGGTCAGGGGCTGCCCCTCTCTGAGCAGTGACCTCTCTCCTAGCCAATGACTCAGAGGGCAGGTTGCGGAGCACAGAGCCGCACCAGGGGCAGGCCTGGGCTCGCGGGCTAAGTGCACTATGCAGGGGAGTAGGATGGGGGTGGATAGTCGGGGGTGGCGTCTGGAGGAGCGGATACTAGTGTGTTGTGCGAACCGGCCACCAGGTGGCGCCGCCTTTGCAAATCCTAGTGTGCCCCCTCCAAGCCGCTGCGGGTGGGGCAGGTAGCGACAGAGCCTCGGCCCCGACTTGTGCCCTAGAGCGGGGCCCTGGCAGCCAGAGGGGAGCAGCTGACCCTCGGCCTCCCCTCTGGCCTCGGAAGATGGAGAGTGTGTCTGAGGGGAGGCTTCATCTGGAGAGGCGGAGGGGGAGGGGCAGCCGCCGCCTCGCCTTGGCCCTTTGTGCTGGAACAATGACCAGCTGCTGCGGGCCCCGGGCCCCGGCTAGGGTAGAGGGTGACCCGTGGCCGAGTCCCAGCCCTACCGAGCCCCCAGGCCCACGTTCACAGGGCTTCAAAGGGAGGGATCCTGGGCGCCACCTGGCAGCCTCTTGCATGAGCCCTGGCGGACCCGCGTGACGTGGGGTGCTTGCGCGCATCCGCGCCCTGGGGCGGGGACGCTCCTTGGACCCCTCCCCCGCGCCGCGCGCACCGCCCACTCGAGCCGGGCGGGGGCTGGTCCGGGCCGGGGGCGCCACCGAGGCGGAGGCGGGGCCGGGTAGGGCCGGGCCGCTCCGAGTGGCCGAGCGCGGGCTGGAGCGAACCGCGCGCCTTGTAGAGCGCTTGGGGCGGCCCGGGGCTGAGCATGGAGCAGCGCGGCGGAGGTGAGGGGCCCGGGGCTGGGGGCGCCCCAAGTTATGTGAGGTGCTGTCCCGCGGGGAGGCGGCATTCCACGGCCACCCCCACTTCGTGGAAAGGGGGATGGACTCTTGAGGGTGGGTCGGAGGTGCCCGGCTTCCTGTCGCGGCGAGGGAACTCGTGACTCCAGACTCGATCCCGTTGGACTGGTCCCTGGAGTTTGGGGGGGAAGACTTCCCCAACTCTCCAGCCTCCAACCCTGAGGTCTGTAAGAGTTGGGACGTGGGCCAGACTCCTCTCTGGCCCCGACTGACCTCCAGTCCCCAGTGCACTAAGTGCAGGGAGAGGGGTCCCTGTGGCAGAGTGAGTCCTCAGGGAGTGCTGGGGAGAGCAAGGGGTTCCCCTTTCCCACAACCACAAACGCATTTCTCAAAATGGAGCCGTTTGCCCCTCCTCTCGCGGGCTCCAAGAGCGGGAGCTGAGCTGCTAGGCCTGGCTTTCCAAGCGCCTGGCACTCAGGCACAGCTTTCTGTCTCTGGATTCAGGGGTCCTTGGCTGCGTGGGTTCAGCCACCCTGGCCCCTGGGTCTGCCCGTGACTCCTCGTGCCTGAGCCTCTCGGCCTTTCTTTGTCTCTTGTCTTTGGGTCTCTTGTCTTTCTCTGAGTCTGTTTGCAGCTGTCCTTGCCCTTCCCTTCTCATCTCACTCTGTGCTTCCTGTGGTGGGTAAGTGCACACAGGAGTGCCAGTCCCTTCCCCACTGTTCTCTCTATGCCCTGGAGTGGTCCCTATTGGCTTTGCTCAGGGTTGGGCCTGCTGTGGTGGTCTCAGTCCTCTGCCCTGCAGAGTGGTCTGATCGTTCCCTACAACAGGGTCATCTCCTACCCCTGCTCCCAGCAACTCCTTCCTCTGTCTGGACTCTTTCTTGGTTCTCAGTGTCTTAACATTTGGGTAGCCTTAATAGAGCACAAGCAAGAAACAAGGGAAACAGATTGGGCGAAGAAGTCATATACTGTGGGTCTCACTTCTCTCCATGCCCTAGAGTGGGAAAAAAACAAAACAAAACAAAACAAAACAGGCTCCTACTTCTCCAGGTGGCCCTGAATGCCACCAGGCCCGATTCCACTCCCACAAATGTTCACATTCATAGATTCCTCCATACATACTTACACACATTGACCTTCCTATTCCACATAGTTCACACATAAACCCACTCATGTATATACAGATGCACTGGTACATCTATCCAAACATTTTTCATCATATGGTCACATTCATACACCACAAATTCATTTATTACATATGCGTTTATAATTTACATATGTTTTTAATAGTGATCCCTTATTTACACAAATAATTTTATAAGATACACATGTAAGAATTTACATATATACTTAGGTATTTACGAATGTACTGACACATATGTTTGAACATACATATATCTACCTAAACTCTCTCATGATGTTTTTGCACACGAGGTCTGTTTTCCTGCTCCTGTGCATATACTCACACATACAAATAAGTCAGCGTACACGCTCCTACTCCCATGAAATTCTCTGTCCACTTCTTGGCCCCCGCTCTGCATGATGACTTCAGCAGATGCCTAAGTCCTGGTCATCAGCAGTCTCAAGACTGGGAGGGAGTTCAGGGTGGAGGCTTGCTCTTCCATTCCGGAAAGGAGCTGGGCCAGGAGAGGTAGAACCCTCTTGCCTGGTATTCAGACAAGTCAGGTCTCAGAGTAGCTGCCAGAGGTAGCAGTGGGTTTATGCCTGCATACCCTGGGGGTTATTCTAGGGAATGGCCAAAGCAGGAAGCTTTCATAAAGGTGGTCAGCAGGGCAGGACCAGTGCTCCCTTAGGCCCCACTGATTGGCTAGGACTGTTTAGGAGTTGTCATGGAAACAAGCATGAGCTTGCATGTACCTGGGAGTCAGAGACGGTGGGCTCCCTCACAGCCGTGGGGTTCCTGTTTGGTTGTTCCACCCTTGTGGCCTCTCTGGGAGACACTGAGGCCCAGAAGGGGGAGGCTGGGCACTGCCTGGCCTTGGCTCTTTGTTCCCTAATTACCATGTGAGTTGCTGATTGCATCCCTGACATTGCTTCTGCCCAGACTACCTGTAATGAGGCCACCTGTCCCAGGACAGCAGGGACCTGTGCTGGGACCTGGTAGTGAGGGCTCCCAGCCTGAGTTCTGGCATCAGTGGGGGATGCAGGGATGGCCTGGGGCCTGGGTCTCCACTGCCCAGTGGACCTTCCTGACACCCAGGCCTCCCATTCCCTTGTCAGCAATGCTTGGTGCAGTCATTCCTCAGCCCCGTCCAGATGATAGATGAGCAATGGTTTGGGGCCCAGAGAAAACTGAAGTTCATGCTAGTACTTGGAGGGGAAGCTTTGAGAGAGAACAAGGCTTGTTCCTGGTGTTGAGGTGTTGGGCTAGGTCATGAAAGGGCCTTGTATAGAGAGAACTCAGAACAGAGGGACTCTGACACCACTGCCCTGCTCACAGGTTGCCCTGGAGGCCCTTGGCCAGGCCTGAGCTTCTGCCACCATGGCCATTGTGCACACACTGCCAGTGCCACTGGAGCCCACTCCTGAGGCTGCCACTGCCCCACAAGCTCCAGCCATGGGCAGCGTGAGCAGTCTCATCTCAGGCCGGCCCTGCCCTGGGGGACCAGCTCCTCCCCGCCACCATGGCCCCCCTGGGCCCACCTTCTTCCGCCAGCAGGATGGACTGCTACGGGGTGGCTGTGAGGCACAGGAGCCACTCTGCCCAGCTGTGCCCCCCAGGAAGGCTCTTCCTGGCACCAGCTTTACCTACATCAACGAGGACTTCAGGACAGAGTCACCCCCCAGCCCGAGTAGTGACATTGAAGATACCCGAGAGCAGCGGGCACACAATGCCCACCTCCGTGGCCCCCCACCAAAGCTCATCCCTGTCTCTGGAAAGCTGGAGAAGGTAAGGACCAGTCCCTTTGGATGGGCCTAGGTAGAATCAGGAGCCCCCCAGAGAAGGTGGAATTTGGAAACCTATATGGAGGAAATAATGTGGGCTATAGATTCACCAGCCCTGGGTTCTAATCCCAGCTCTGCCTCATTCTGGCTGTGTGGCCTCAGAGAAGTGACTTAACCTATTTGAGCCCCATTTTCTGTACCTGCATAGAGAAGATAGTAGGCTAGCATTCATGGGCTGTTGTGGAAAATAAATAATGCTTAGCATAGTGCCTGGCATGTAGCAAATAATCAAAGTTAGTTGCTTAAATAATTATTTTTTGTGATACATGGTTTTGAACCCATGGCCTCATGCATGCTTTTGCAAGTGCTTTACCCCTGAGCTGCATGAACCTCCAGCCCATATTTTTACTTTTTATTTTGAGACAAGATATTGCTAAGGTATGCAGGCTGCCTTTGGTCTCCAGTGTGTGATCCTCCTGCATCTGCCTCCCAAGTCGATGCCAGTACAGGCATGTGCTACCGCACCTGGTGCTTAAAACTTTGAGTTTGACTTCGGGCAAGGCCTTTCACCTTGAAGAGCCTCCCTTTCCTCATCTGTAATATGGGGATAGTGATAATGTTTTGCTTGTATGGCTATTGTAGTGATTAGAAATGAATGTTTTGAATCATTTGTTACTAATTTTGGGGGATTGGGGACCCTAGATGGGAGGACAGGAAGTATGACAAAGGCTTTGAAAGATCAGGCAGCTCATCCCCAGTGTCACATGGCACCTCATTTCAGAACATGGAGAAAATCCTGATCCGCCCAACAGCCTTCAAGCCAGTGCTACCCAAACCTCGAGGGGCACCATCCCTACCTAGCTTCCTGGGTCCTCGGGCCACCGGGCTGTCTGGGAGCCAGGGCAGCCTGACACAGCTGTTTGGGGGCCCTGCCTCCTCTTCCTCCTCTTCCTCCTCCTCTTCGTCTGCTGACAAACCCCTGGCATTGAGTGGCTGGGCCAGTGGCTGTCCATCGGGAACGCTGTCTGACTCTGGCCGAAATTCTTTGTCCAGCCTGCCAACCTACAGCACTGGGGGTGCTGAGCCAGCCACCAACTCTCCAGGCGGGCACCTGCCATCCCAAGGCCCTGGCCGGGGGGCACTGCCTGGGCCAGCCCGAGGGGCCCCTACTGGACCCTCCCACTCAGATAGTGGTCGGTCCTCCTCTAGTAAGAGCACAGGCTCCTTGGGGGGCCGTGTGGCCATGGGGCTCTTGGGCAGTGGTCCCAGGACCTCCCCTGACAGTAGCTCCTGTGGGGACCGCTCCCCACCACCCCCGCCACCTCCCCCACCTTCGGACGAGGCCCTGCTGCACTGTGTTCTGGAAGGAAAACTCCGGGACCGGGAGGCAGAACTGCAGCAACTGCGGGACAGTCTGGATGAGAGCGAGGCCACCATGTGCCAGGTACACTAGTGGCGATCCTAGGGCTGGAACAGTGGAGGGAGGATGGGGTGTACAGTCACAGCGTGGCGCCACCTGAACTGTCTGGATCAACCTGCAGAGCAGTAAGGCGTCATTGAGTACAGGGATTGGAGCCTGTCTTTTGGACTTGAGCAGATTATTTAACGTTATTGAGCCTCAGTTTTTCCATCTGTAAATGGGGATATTTCTGGTTCCATAGGGTTATTATGAGTAAATAGGGCAGAGGGTATGATGTGCTTAGAACAATGCCTGGCACATGTAAGTGCCATGTAAGTGCTTGTTGTTATTACTGTCATCATGATTATTATTGGATTTGTGGACTCTGTCCCTTCTGAGCCCAGGCAGGGGACCACTTAAGCAGTGAGTGGGTGGGGAGCGGAATAGCCAGGGCTCAGGGTCTGGGGGACCTGGGCCATACTAGCTGCCTTTTTGGCCTAGGCATTTGGGGAGCGGCCGCGGCACTGGCCAAGAGAGCGCGAAGACTGCGCCATCCAGGCACAGCAGGCTGCTCAGCGCGCCCAGCGGGCCCAGCAGCTGCTGCAGCTACAGGTGTTCCAGCTTCAACAAGAGAAGCGACAACTGCAGGATGACTTTGCACAGCTGCTGCAGGAGCGTGAGCAGCTGGAGCGGCGTTGTGCCACCTTCGAACGGGAGCAGCAGGAACTTGGGCCACGGCTGGAGGAGACCAAGTGGGAGGTGCGCCAGACTGGGGAGAGGGGCACACAGGCCACCTCTCCCAGAGACAAGCCCAGCTGGCCACCCCAGAGGCTCTGCCCTTGTGCACCTCTGTGCCAGCAAGACCTCTCAGATGTCCCTTTCTGGGTGGGGGTCTCCTCCTACCTCTGTGTTAGGTCTCCTTGTTGGTCTGGTCTCATGCCCACATAGCTAGGGGTACTGCCATTCCACTACTTTCCCTGGGAGCGGGGGGAGGGGAGAGAGGGAACTGTTAATATCCCCTCTAATCAGTTAAGAAACTGAGGCCCAGAAAGCCTGGGGCCCAGAATCACACTTAATAGTGGCAGAGCCCCAGGCAGTCTGGCTCTGACATCTGCGCTCTTACCCAAGACACCAGTGCCTAACCTGGACGCGTGGCCATTGCTCAATTGCTTCCTCTCTCACAATACCTGCCACCACCCTGTCCCCAGGGCTGGGCAGTGCTTCCACAGCACCTCATGACCACTTGATGACACCAGCTTTGAAGGAAAAAGATCCCAGTCTCTGTGCCCCTTTAGCCCAGTGCTAGCTGTGTGACCTTGTACATGTCACCAGCTTGTCTCCCCTCTGTGTCTCCATCTGTAAAACAGGATAATGATGGAGCTGCTGCTTGCTGAATGCCCAGCGTGCTGACCAGGGCCTGACCCCCCAGAGGACCCTTCTAACCATCCTCCCTGACCCCCTCCCACCCGCAGGTGTGCCAGAAGTCAGGCGAGATCTCCCTGCTGAAGCAGCAACTGAAGGAGTCTCAGGCAGAGCTGGTCCAGAAGAGCAGCGAGCTGGTGGCCCTGCGGGTGGCACTGCGGGAGGCCCGGGCTGCCCTGCGGGTCAGTGAGGGCCGAGCGCGGGGTCTGCAGGAGGCGGCCCGAGCCCGGGAGCTGGAGCTGGAGACCTGTTCCCAGGAGTTGCAGCGGCACCGCCAGGAGGCCGAGCGGCTCCGGGAGAAGGCTGGGCAGTTGGACACCGAGGCAGCTGGACTCCGGGAGCACCCTGTGCCACCTGCCACCGCTGACCCCTTCCTCCTGGCAGAGAGTGATGAGGCCAAGGTACAGCGGGCAGCAGCCGGGGCAGGGGGCAGCCTGCGGGCCCAGGTGGAACGGTTGCGCCTGGAGCTGCAGCGGGAGCGGCGGCGGGGCGAGGAGCAGCGGGACAGTTTTGAGGGGGAGCGGCTGGCCTGGCAGGCAGAGAAGGAGCAGGTGATCCGCTACCAGAAGCAGCTGCAGCACAACTACATCCAGATGTACCGGCGCAACCGGCAGCTGGAGCAGGAGCTGCAGCAGCTCAGCCTGGAGCTGGAGGCCCGTGAGCTCGCAGACCTGGGCCTGGCCGAGCCGGCACCCTGCATCTGCCTGGAGGAGATCACGGCCACTGAGATCTAGTGGGAGCCCAAGGCACCACTGAATGACCCCTGGTCTGAGAGCCCACTCTGGAGTGGCTCAGGTTCTGGGATGCAGGCCTTGGGGCCTCTGCCAAGAATTCAGGTGGCTTTGTGACTTGGAGGAGCGAGATCAGACCCCTTGAAGGTTCCCACGTTCACTCTTACCCAGCAGCTCCTTCCCACTCTGCTCACTTCACTCCCCGGCTGCCTATAGTGCCACTCTGCCAGCCCACTCCAGCCAAGGGAGCTGGGAAAGGGGGCTCCCCCATCCCCACATTCTCCCCAACCCAAAGCCAGAGCCAGATGGCCACAGCTGTTCCCGATGTGCCTGGCCCCATTCCGCCCACGTTGGGGGACAGGGCTGGGCCTGGGGTCTGATCCCCATGTCCCGCTCTGCATCCTCTCTCCTGGGCTGAGGGGGCTGAAGTCAGACCAAAGGAAGAACTCAGCACTGTCTTGTTTATTTGTGTTTGTGACCAACCAGTCCCTCCCAACACCCAGGTTTATGGCCTCGTTTTCACTTGTATATTTTTCACACTGTAAATTTCTTGTACAAACCCAAAGAAAAAATTAAAAAAATTTTCATTTTTAAAAAGAGTGAGTATGCTGGATAAGCAAGTGCTGGGGAACTTGTCTGACCTGTGTGCCCTCTTTGTTTCCTGGGTGCTCCCTGGCCCCTCATGGAGCAAGAGGATGGGATAAGGATGCATCCAGCAGAAAATCTGAGGCCCTCGTGGACCACAATACCAAACAGTCTCAGTGTTTGAGGAACTAGAAAAGCTGTCCATCCTATCCCTTATGTTGTGTGGGACCAGGGGATGGATGTGCTGACCCCTTGAAGGCTCTCAGGGTGTAAGTACCTCAATGTTTGGGAGAATTGGGGGCTGGCGGACAGCGTGACAAAGCGCCCACCAATCCCACGCTCTAGCCCTTGGGTTTCTAGACCTGATCCCTATCTTAGGAGGTTGAGGAACAGTGAGCATAGGGGACGCAGGTTGCTTGTCCAAGGTTATTTAATCAGGGCAGGGCATTGCCGGGCACAGTGGCACATGCCTTTAATCCTAGCAATGCCAGAGGCTGAGGCAGGAGGATTGCAAGTTTGAGGCCAAGGCAGCCTGCACAACTTAGTGAGACCCTGGCTCAAAAGATAAAAAAGAGGCTGGGGGTACAACTCAGTGGTAAGTAGAACACTTATAAAATATGTTCAAGGCCTTGGGTTCAATCCCTAAATATCCTTAAAAAATAAAAATAAAAAACACTGGGCCTTATGGACAGTTAGGAGGGGAAAAAGTGGGAAGATTGGAGCCACTAGTGTGGAGCTCCCAGTAGCCAGGGCCTGCAGGATGGGGGGTAGGTGCCTGAGTCCCTAGAAGGTTCACAGGAGAGAACTTGTAACAGCAGGGGGACTTGGGGTCAGTAGAAGAATATGAGGTCAGTGGGAAAGCTTATGGGGATCCTTAATAAGTAAGGAGAGTTCGGGGTTCATCTGAGGAGCCTGGAGCGTTGGGGAAGGGACTGGGCTGGAAGTCCGCTGCGGGAGTGTGGCCTTGGCATTCCTGGGAGGTTCTGGGAGCCAATGGGAGGAAACTGGGGTAGCATCAAGGGGTTGGTGGGCAGAGGAATGGTCAGTAGGAAGGTGCCCATCAGCGAGGGCAGATGGGTGAGTGGATAGGGGCAGCAGGCCAGGCCCAGGGACCCTGACCACAAGCTCCATGGGCTCCCGAGCCTTGTTTCGATAAGCCCGGCGGATGGTGTCCACTGCTCGCTGGTGGGTCACCTGCTCCAGGCTTTCTCCATCTACTGCCACAAGCTCAAAGCCAGCCTGGGATGGGGGTGGGAGAGTCAGCCTGCCCTCCCCACAGTACCAACCTGCCACCAAACCTGCAGGCAAAGTCCTCTCACCTCCACCAGCTAGGATGCTCCTCCCCCATCTGGGCGCAGGGGGTGGACAATGGCACTTTTGTGCCTGAAGCTGTTGGGGGCAGGGTGGGGCACAGACAATAGCCCTTTGTCCCTTGGGGCCGAGGTAGAACAGGATGGGCTGTCCTCAGACCCAGGCTGGGCCTGCTCCTCCTGCTGGCCTTACCCCTGCCCACTCCAGAACACGGTCTGAACATGCCTGGCTTCAGGGTGAGTGTGGAGCAGCCAGTACTCCTCAGCTGTCAGCTCTGGGTCTAGGGAGTAGCCTGGTGCTTCACCTACCTGCAGGGCCCCACTGAGGAAGGCAGCGCCCCCTGGGAAAATCTTCTCAATCTTCACCATGGGTTGCACCTTGGACTCAATGCCCCCCGAAATGCTGATGCCTGAGGAGGGGCAGAAGCACAGTGTGACAGTGCAGCCACACCCCAAAACCCTGAGCTCCCAGGGAGGAGCCCACAATCCCACACCTAAATCCATGGTCCCCAACTTCTCCCAAGAAAGGTCCCCACCCTTCTCCTGGGTTCTGTTACTACTCAAGTCTCAACTCCCAAATCTTCCAGATCCCAACTCCCCCAAGTCTAGATCCTGCAACTATATATGTCAGTCCCCCACATTCTTTACCTGAGCCCAGGACCTAGAAATCAAGCCCCCCCACCCTCACCCGAGGAGTCCACCCTGCCCAGCCTGGCCCCACCCTGGACTCACCCAAGGACTGCTTCATCTTGGACAGTGTGACCGTCCTCAGCTCCCCAGTGGGGGACTTTGTGGCAGCCTCCTCACCAGTCCCACAAGTACCATTGTCTGAGGGCCCTTGCCTGGTCACTGCCTTGGCTACCTGCACATCTGGAGGTCGTGGCAGAGGGGGCCTGGCCTTCCGAGGCCTGTGGTAGCACCCATTGGCTGCAGTGGAGGTGGGGATGGGGGCCGGGGAAGGGGAGCGCCTGCGCCCAGGGGACTTGCCTCTCCCCCTGCTGCGGCTGCGGCTGCGGCTGCAGCTCTGGGCTGAGCCCTGGCTCTGGCTCTGCTGAGGGTCCTCTCTGCTTGGGGGTTCTGTCAGTAGCCAGTTAGGCTGTGGGGGCCGGGGAGCCACAGGAGGTGGCTGGGGAGGAGGTGTGCATGCACTTCGGTGGGGAGTGAAGGCATCTACTGGCACGTCTTGTAGAGGGGGGATTCCTTTATGATGGTGGCGAGGGGCAGAGGTACCCAGGGAGACTTTGAGGCCTCCCAGCCGCTCCCTCAGCTCCCCATCCTCCTCCTCTGAGAAGCCATTCACAGGAAGCAGGTAGAAGCCTCCACGGCTATCTAGGTAAAAAGGAAGGCCAAGGTCAGGCTGCCCCCTACTCGCCTTCCAGCCCAACCACCTTTGCAGACCCCTATCCTTGCTGTAGTTTGTGTGGGGCCTGGGTTTGTGGAAACCCACTGTGGTGTGTCCTAAAGTCAGGAACCCTGCCCACCGTGGCCGGCAGAAGGACAGATGGGCTCTATTATAATAGTATCTTGATACTTTCTATTGTAATACAGTTCTACTGTGATGCATCTAAAAGATTAGATTTGAAAAGCTAGTGGATTTAAAGTGCACTATGAAGTGAGTAATAAACAGGACAGGTGTGAGCTGATGTAATAACAATGGTTCTAGGGGACACGGCTTTCCTTCTGGGAACAATGGTGCACCTCTGAAGCCATGAAGACTCCACATGGAGGAAAGATGGAAGGCCTGTTCTCCCTCCCCTAAAGTTACCAGGGCTGTGCCACTACCCTGGGCTCTGGGACTCTGACTGACCAGGCACAGGGGTGATGAGGTGTCGTTTGGGCGGTGTATCCTGCCGGGCTGGTCTCAAAGCAGAAGGCCGCACTGGTTGGAAAGGAAAGCAAGTCAGAGGCTCAGCCTCCCTACTGGGCTCCCCATGAGCCTGGCAACCTTTGCCCCCCTCCACTGAGAACCATCCACTCCTGGGGCTTGGAGCCAGAATTCCTGCCTGCAGCTGCTGACCTGCTCTGCTCTTGAGGGCCTCAAAAGCTTCCATCTCCACAGGCATTACCATGCTGTCGAAGCGGCCCAGGTCCGTGGGGACCACCACACTCCTGGGGGCAGGCAAAGGATAGGTGAGTAGGGCTCAGCTCTGGAGGTGCTGGGAGAACCATGGGCCCTGGGGACATTGGGGAGGTGTTAGGGATCCCATTCCTGGCCCTAAGCCCTCCCCTCAAGCCCCTCCCACCTGATGTCCCTCAGCAGCAACAGCTTCTCCGGCCTGTCCAGGATGGCCAGCAGGGGCCTCACCAGGTCCTCTACGCCACCCTCGTGCACATACTGCAGACAGAGGCACCACAGGTCAGACAGCAGTGGGGACTCCAGGGCTGAGTGAGGGGAAACACCAGGGCATTCAGGGGACCTGGGACCCATCCAGCCTTCCATGGCTCTAAGAAAGGTTCACTGAACAGGGATGAGGGGCGGGGGGAGTGTGTGCAAACTCTGCAAGTGCTCTGCCACTGAGCTGTGCCCCTAGCCCCTTTTTAAATTTTTTATAGTGAATCAGAGTCTTGCTAAATTACGCAGGCTGTCTCTGGCCTCGAACTTGAGACCCTCCTGCCTCTGCCTCCCAGGTTACCGGGATGACAAGCGTGTGCCACTGCATCTGGCTCACAGGGGGGTCTTATCTTGGTGACCATGTGGAAGTCTGCAATAATCATGGCAGATCTGAAATAAATAGCAGCAACAAAAATAACAGTGTTGGAACAGGTGCTTTTCTAAGCCTTTTAAGTATGGCCTGTTATTTAGCAATGGCCCTAAGAAATTACATTAACTGTTCATATTTTATAGATGAGCAAACTAAGGCTCAGAAGACTTTGCTCTAAGCCACACAGGTAAGGAAACATGAAGAGGGATTGGTACCCAAGACATGCAGCTCTTGACTGCTCTGGTGCAGAAAAAGAATGCGCAAGGAGAAGCCTCTCCTCCCGACCTCCACCCTGCAAGTGGAGAAAGTTATTTGAGCCCAACACAAGGCTGTGGGCCTGGCTGACCCAGCCCTTTGTTCAGGGCTCAAAAGGGGACCTTGGAGAAGGGGTGGTTCCACAGAAAGCCTCTCCAGCCAGTCCCTTCTGCCTGGCACTGCCTGGATGCCACCAGCCCCAATGCCACACCCCATAGACTCTGAAGAACTGAACACTAAAAGCCACCCTACACAAGTAACACACTGCCCCCTGGTGGTGAGGAGACAGATGTAGGAACAAACACACACAACATATATGGGCATAGACAAGAGCGCATGCTCTGGTGGTCAGCGTGAGTCATCAATAAATATTTGGAAATAAATAAAATATAAACTATGTATGTTGACCCTAAATCACATGCAAAGCTACAGGGACTCACACATACATACATCAACAATACACTCCCTTTCATCTGGAGAGAGAAACACATATTGCACAGAACCAGCTATATATGTGCACATCCTTTAAGTCCACAAATCTGTATCCAGTACCCACTAAGTGCCAGGCCCTCCCTGTACTGGGCAGTGGGGCCACAATAATGAAGACTCAACTCAGATCCTCAGGGACTCAGCCCAGTGGGAGTGATAAGCCACATACTGCAGTGAACTACGAACCACTGGCAATGGGGCAGAGAGAGTTTCAGAGGAGGGGAGGGGGTCGGAGCAGGCTTCCTGGAGGTGGTGGCATGTATGCTGGTCTTACAGGATTGATGCAGGAAGCAGCATGGCAGTTAGGAGGAAAGCACTCCAAGGACATATGGAATAGTGAGGAAACAGGTTTAATGTGGCCAGCAGGGTCCATGAGGTACCTCTATGTAGAGCGGCACAGCTGGTGAGTACTATCTGACTAGTGGCCCCCTAAAATTACACAGTTTGTAATCTGGATAAGCCAAGGTGGTGTTCTTGGGGAGACTATGGGAAAGTTAAGGTTAGCAGGCTGGGGAGTCACATCAGAGAGAGCGTTGAATGTGAGGAAAAGCAGCTTGTACTGGATCCTGCCTTCTGAGAGGTCACCAGGTGGTTTGCAGAGGGTAAAGAGATCAGAGAGGTAGTTTGTAATGCCTAAGCTTGGCTGTGGAGAGGTCTCAGGGAGAGGAAGGCCTGGGCTCCAGGGCTTCACATCCCAGCCACTAGGAGAACTGTACAATTTCCTCAGGCCAGGACTCCATCCCAGAGGGGATTAGAGGGGTCGGGTTTGGACAGTAGGTAAGACCTGAAAGTAATACGGAGACACAGTGAGATGAGGTACCGGCTTAACTGAGGCGTGGGGTCTGGCCAAAGAAACAGGCACAGAGCACCACCTAGTGGTCTTATCCCAGAGTTGCAGGCGCTCTGAAGCCGGTACACAGAGCGCCACCTAGTGCTAAGATCTGAGTATGACACCTATCGCGTTCGTTTAGCCCAGAGACTCTCAACTGCCCTGCAGCATGTACCCCACTGGGAGCTCTGCTGACAACCAGGCTTTGGTAAATGGATGCATAAAGGACCACGTCTTAGGCTCCAGGTGACAACAAGTGGACATACACGTGCTGTAAGCAGGCGTGTGTGCTCACACACAGAAAAAATCATTAGGGCATGTTGACACAAACTGGGTACCCCACAGACATGCCGCTGCACCGGCTGCACAGATACACACACATCCCCTCTTCCAGGTGAGGACAGAAGAACGCACACGAGATTTTCGGAACCCCTGGCGCTTGCATACTGTGTGCTGATGCACACACCCTGGATGGAGCCCACTGCAGGAAGCTGGGCAGCTGCACTCCCCCAATCACCCCAACATTTAAGCTTCAGGGAGTGCTTCCAAGCTAGCTCCCATCTGCCCAGGAGCCCTCTGGTTCTGTTTGAAGTAGAAGGGCACAAAGAACAAAGGTGTAGGATTGGAAAAGTTGGGGTGTGTTGGGGGCAAAGAAGTACTTAGGTAACAGGGAAGGCGGCCTGGCTGAGGCCACACCTGCTGGGTGCCCAAGAAACAGAAGGAGGCATGGAGGACAAGGCTGGGAGCTTGGAGGGTACAGGCAGGTGCCTGTTGGGTCCCGCTACCCTTGACTCATCACCTATCTGCCACCTCTCCTCAGCTTAAATGTCCCCTCCTTGGGGAGGCCTTCCCAGACCACGCCATCTGATGTGCATCTCAAGGGTTGTCCTTCCTGCTCTTTTCCTTCGTAGCACTTCAATGATTCGTCACTGGGGTGTTTACGGTCTTGCTCCCCTTCCTGACTGTGAGCTCGGGGGGTGGGTGTGTGTGACAGGGTGACTTTTGCTTTTACTGACCACTGGCCTCCCAGTATCAAGACCAGGTGGTTTGCAGAGGGTAAAGAGATCAGAGAGGTAGTTTGTAATGCCTAAGCTTGGCTGTGGAGAGGTCTCAGGGAGAGGAAGGCCTGGGCTCCAGGGCTTCACATCCCAGCCACTAGGAGAACTATACTGGTGAGCGGACCAGGGGCCTGAATGAATGGGGAAGCGGTGGCTGAGCAAATAGGAGCCAGGGCTGCAGGGGTGAGAAGGGCGCTGGAGGCTTACCCGGGAGCAGTGGCGGGTGACAGCCAGTACCTCGTCGTCCGTCAGCAGCCGCCGGGCCAGGTCTTGAACGAGGGGCCGTCGGCTCTCCCAGGCCTGCACCCGCTCATCCACACTGGGCAGTTGGCTGGAGGGGCTCCCGGACCTGGCAGAGAGCAGGGCCCTGCCCCTCTCCCGCTCTGTGGGACAAGAGGAAAAGGGTGTAAGGAAGGAGCCAGGAGCTATTAGGGTGGGGTGGGTCAGGGGCTTCCCTCAGTAGGGGCCAGGCCCCAAAAGGGCCAGCTGAGGAGCTTGGTTCCCAGGACAGACTCTCAGCCTATCCCATATGCTCCCCAGCATGGCCTTCCATAGTGACCTGGCTGCCAATGGAGTGCCAACCCAGCTCCTCAGCCCCCAACAAAAGCCCCAGACCAGTCTGTTTCTCAATGGAGTCTTAGCTCAGTGCCCTCTGTGGTCCCTAAAAATACAGTCATACTGTCTCTTTCCCCTTGGAGTCCTAGCACAGGCTAGGACTCATACCCTCAAATTTGCCTTTGCGAGACCCAAGGCAAGCCCTCAAAATGCACCCCTTGTGTCTCTGCAACCCTGTCTTTCTTGGGAAGCTTGGTCCAATTCTTTGAGCTGTCCCCAGGATGCACCTCTCTGCCTGATCCTTTGTGCTTAGCCCCAAACCGCCAAGCCCGCCCCAACATGCACCCTCATCTGCTGCTCTAGGGTGGACCAGGCCTTGGGATGCTTGATTTACCGCGTCTCAGTCTCCAGGTGACGAACTTCTGCACAGGCCCCACACCCCCTGCTGTGAAGAAGAAATCATTTCAGCTGCAGGCTCTGGGCCCCCAGTCAGAAAGCAGGGGTCGGGAGAGCTCAGGACAGGCAGGAGTACAGAGGTCAGCTGGAAATAGTGGGACAGGGGATAAGAGGCCTGGCCCTGAGGGCCTTGAAGGGGATGCTCAGCCAGGGACTTCTCTAGAGCCAACAGGAAGTCTGTGTAAATTAGGGATCAAGAGAGGAAGCCATGCAAGCACTGCTAATGGAGATGTATTTGTAAATAAATGAATGCAGGGAAGAACTCCAAAGACAGAGGTCAGGGCTACCTACCTTCAAGGAACTCAGGGGAAAATAGGAGCCTTGCAGGGACAGAGAGGAGTGGCCAGAGAGGCTGGCTGAGAACCAAGAGAGAACAAGGCCCTGGGAGCTGTGGGAAGAGAGAAGCGGGAGGGAGGGGAGCTGGCCAGCCCAAATTTGGAGAGCTGGCTCTCCCAGGGGACTGTCACCTTGAGGCCTCAGAACACTCAACCCCAGGGTGTGGCGGCATCCAGCTCCTCATACTCCGCCTGCTTTTGCCTACCCAATGTCTACTCCCCCTTCTGGAAACAGCACCCAGATTGTCCACTGGGAACCCACCCACCCTCATTCTCAGCCCACATACCCGGGATGGAAAGCAAAGGCACCTTGTCTGTCTCCCACACCACAGTGGTTTGCTCAGTATGGCATGTGAACCTAATGGGCTATGAGAGCCCCTTGGACTTCAGTTGGAACTGTTTAAGGAGACGCTCCCTCTCCACTAGGGCTGCTAAGTCACAGCAGCCATCTTGCCTCCAAGTTGCCAAAGCCTGCATGATAATGAAGCCAACCCATGAAACGTGGAACCAAAAGGCAGGAGGGGAATGCATGTCTGATGATATGGCTCAGACTTTTAGACTCACTTAAGTCAGCAGCTGAGCTGAGCCAAGAGGGATTTTTTGCTTTTGCTTTTGTTTTTGTTTTTTAGACAGAGTCTATGTATCCCAGGCTTGCCTCAAACTTAAGATCCTCCTGCCTCAGCCTCTCAAGTGCTGGGATCACAGGCATGCGCCACCACACCTGGCTCCAAGAGGTGTTTTGTAAAGCTAGTCTGAGTTCAGTTTCTATCACATGCAACTCATCCACTCCTGGTCTAGACTCTGAGCACGACCAGGGTTGGGGGAGTCCTGCAAGTGTCCTTAGGAAACCCCCACATGAGTAGGGCCTGGGCTGGCCCTTCCACCTGGACCCTGATCTAGGAATGGCCTTGCTCAAAGCTGGTTATGGAACTGACTTGGGCCTGAGGAGCTCTGGCTGGAGGGTGTGAAGCGCTCCTCATGCTGTGACTCTACCTCTTTCTCTTTCTGACAATGACCACCATATCTTCTGAGCACCTTCTGGGTGCCAATGCACCAAGTGACTTACACAGAAAAACCCACTTATTTCTCAGTACTCCTAACAAAACAAGTAGCATTAGTCCTGTTTTACTTGTGAGGAAACTAAAGTTGCTAGGACTGAGCAGGGAGGCAGTGGGGGTTTCAACCTGAAACTGCCAGCTGGACTTTGCCCCATTCTCCCTGTCTGCCCCCTCCTGCCCCTACCTTT
Organism: Pedetes capensis; assembly: GCA_007922755.1. Lineage (NCBI taxonomy): Eukaryota > Metazoa > Chordata > Mammalia > Rodentia > Pedetidae > Pedetes > Pedetes capensis. Next base: position 67,573 of record VMDO01000020.1, on the reverse strand, counting down.
CTCCAGGTCCAGGCGAGGGCGGGCTTTGGCAGGGCTCCTGCCATCCAGCGTCCAGGCCTCTCTGTGCTCGTCCCCTGCCAGCCGCCCCTGCCGCCCTCCCTTGAAGAAGAGGTTCATCAGGGTCTTGGAGCGCTGCAAGGCCCCTTTCTCCCCAGGGGACCCCGACTTCTCCTTCTTCCGTTGCTTCTTCTCCTCTGCGGACATGAGGGAGCCCCCAGGGGGCTGGAGGGTGGGCAGAAGAGGACAAGGGGCAGGGGTGTGGGAAGGGGCAGAGAGAAGCGGGCACAAGGGCAGAGAGGACCTGCAGCCAGTTGGGGTGGGAGTTTGGTGGGGTTCCTCCTCCAGCTTCCCCCACCCCCCACACACTGCACAGCTGCAGGTATATAAGGGTGTGTGTGTGTGTGTGTGTGTGTACAGGCCTGGGCACACCAAGCTTCAGGGCCTGGGGTTAGGGCTGGTTTGGGGTCCAGAGCTGCTCAGAGCTGGGCTTGGGACTGAGGGTGGGTTCGGGGGCCAGGCCTGGTTTAAGATGGAGCCCAGAGTAGGGTCTGAGTGTTTTCTGGGGCTGAGGCTGGGGCTAGGGCTGGGTCAAGGCCTGGGGCAAAGGCAGGGTGGGGGCCACTCCTTGGAGTATGAGGCAGGCTGGACCAGGGGCTGTGGAGAAAGCAGCAGCCGCCCATCCCCCACGTACCCCACAGGGTCAGGTGGCTCTGGGAGCGCGTGATGGGGGCTCGGGGTTGGCTGAGGGCCAGCAGCAGAGCAGTCTTGGGGGACTCGGAGAGGGCAGAGTCAAGGCGGCGGGCGGGCGGGGGACCGTCGGAGCGGATGGCAGTATCCCTGAGGATGACCGTGGGCCGCACGCTGCACCAGGTCTCCACGCGGCCGCTGCCGTCGGGCTCCGTCTGCATGGCGGTGTCCGCCCGCCCCCAGCCGGGCTCTTCAGGACCCAGGCAGACATCCATGCACTCTGAGGGCAGGGAGCCCGAGCTGCAGGGGGCGCTGGAGGCGTAGGAGGAGACGCTGGAGCCACTCTCCGAGGCTGGGGATAGCTGCTGCAGCACCCCGTTGCTCACTGCAGGGAGGGACGCGGGGTGCCTCAGGAGGCTGCTTGGGGTGGAGGAAGGGACCTCAAGCTGCAGCCCTGGTCAGAGCCATAGGCTGCTCTGCAATCCCGCCATGGACTCGGGAGAGACCTCAGTGAATCTCTTCTCGGTTCACCCACCTCTCCCACTGGGGCTCGGAATCAAATCCGCCAGCCCTCAGAGGGGACCCAGAAGCTGCTCTGGGCTGTGTGAAGATCCTGAAGGCATCATGGTCCCTGCCCTTTTCTTATTCAGAGATCTCAGCCCCACCCTCAGGCCTTAGCTCTTTCCTTGGGGACCTGAGCTACTTACATCTGTCTAGCCAACAGTACTCAGAAACCATTTCCTTGTAGGCAGGGTACCGGCCAGTCTCCTGGGAAGGGCAGAAAAGGAGCAGGTGAGAAAAGTGAGTCAGAGTGGGGAAGGGATGGGAGAGTAAGAAACTTTTCAACTCATTTCTCTCCTTTGAATCCGTCATGTTTAACCACATAGGCCACTTTATTTCTAAACATGCCAACTTCCTTTGTACCTCGGGGCCTTTGCACTTGCTCATTCTTCTATCTTCTCTTCCTTCCACTCATCATGCAGCTAGCTCATTCTTGTTCTTTGTGTCACTGCTTCTGAGAGGCCTGCTCAGACCACTCCTTGCCCCAGCTACAGGAGCCTTCCTAAATTACTCCATCTCATCTTCCTGCTGATGTGTGGTGGCATTTATCACAGTCTGCAAGTATATAGTTTGTCTATCTTCCCCCAGAAGCAGAGACTTTGTCTGTTCTGTTCACTGCTGTGCCTCGGGGACCTGACATAAGAGGAGCTCAGAAATATTGCGGGATGAGTAAGTAGGAGGCAGGGCAGGAGTGAGGAGGAATGTCTGGGATAATTTGAGAGGATGGAAAGGGAGAGATGGGTAGGAAAGGTGGGAAATAGAGGTGATGGCAGGCAGGGGAATGTTGGAGGAGGGACTGAATGGTGAGATGAGTGAGGGTTAGCAAAGCAGGGTAGAGCAGGAGGCAGGGTGGGTTTAGGGGGAAGTGAGGCAGCACCTCCTGCAGGAGCCAGAGTGAAAAGGACCTGGTCCTTGGGCAAGGGTGAGACCCACATGAATAACGAATCCAGCCACCTCCCCTGAAATCCAATCTCCAGCCCCAGCCCAGCCCCCCTTGCCCTGTACCCTGAGGACGCCCACCACCCGATCCCAAAGCCACAGCTACCACTTTACACTTCCAGGTGGGACATTTGCTGCTTCAATCATAGGCTCCACCATTCTAAAGAAGGGGCACCAGCCTGGCAATCTGGGGAGCAGGGATGGAGCTGGACTGAGCTACTGACTAGCTAAATAACCAATTGGTTCATCAGTCACCTTGCCTTTCTTAGCCTTGCTTCCTGTTTTCTTTTTGTCGTTTTCGCAGTGCTAGGGATGGAAGCCAAGGCCTCGTGCATGCTAGGCAAGTGCTGCTGTCCCCTGAGCTACCTCCCCGGCCGGAGCCTCACTTTCCTCTTTTGCAAATATACGAATGAGAACAATTCTTGCTCTCCCTTCCACGTGGCTGTGGAAGTGGCATAAATGGCAGGGCAGGAAGCATAACTAAGAACTAAGGTGGTTGGGGAAGTCTTTCCTCTGGTCTGGCTGCTCCCTGACTCCCACAGCCCTGCCCACCTTGATGGTCAGCATGATGTGCGTTTGGCCCTTCAGCACCTCCACGGCCTGGCTGTGGCTGATGTCGTCGAACCTGACACCGTTGGCCGCCAGGACCTGGTCACCCACTTTGATGCCATTCTCCTCAGCCAGCCCACCGTGGTCCACTCTGGGGTGAGACAGGCGTGAGTTGGTAAGACCCTGGCTTGCCTCTGTCCCCCAACCTAGACACGCTCATTTGGCTATGGGAATGCTCAGCCATGCTCCTTGGCCCCTCCTGGTGCCTGCGCCCGCCTCCCCAGACTTCCCCTGACCCAGGCCCTCATCTGGATGAGTCATTAGCCTGGCCGCCCTCCCTGGCCAGTCCCAAGGCTCCACTCCTAGCCCTATTGTGAGCCTAGCCCCCAGGAGCCCCAGTTCATTGCTGCCCTCACTTGGACACATAGATGCCCAGGCCAAATTCCTTGCCCCCTCGGATGTTGAAGCCCAGGCAGAAGTCATCAGAGGTGGTGTACAGGTGAACGATGCGCCGCACGCCTTCCTCTGAGCTGCTGTCAGATGGTGTGGAACCGCACTTCTCCACCACCAGCCGCCGGTTCACCACGTCCACCCTGGGACAGCGGCAAGGAGCCCTCAGCCTGGGGCCCCCACCCTTTCCCCAGCAGCCTTTGCAACTGCACGGGAAAGGGGCAGGCGTCTTTGGGGGCACCCAGATGTGGGATTTTCAGTGGGACAGAGGTTTCATCAAATACAGGGAAACATCCTAGTCCCCTCTTTGTGCTGAGCAGCTGCAACTGGCAAGGCCCCATTTCTCGTTTCTGTTTTGTTTTTGGTGCTGGGGATGGAGCCCAGAGTCTGGAGCGTCCAAGCATATGTACTTCCACTGAGCTCCACCCAGGCCATAGGGACCCATTTCACATCCTTACAAAGCCCCTCCAGCTGTAGCAGAAGGGGACAGGGCCCTGGTGGTGGGGACCAAGCTGCTGGAGAGGCAGGGGAGATGCGGCCTTTCCTCCCTTTACGGCCAGGCTTTCCAGAACACTGAGGGTGGGAGGAGCAGAGGCCTGTCCTACTCACAGGGACAAGGCGGGGCCAGGCACCACCACTCACCACGTGGTCTTCTCCTTGGAGAATTTAATGCCCGGCACCCGGCCCATGCGCCGCACCATCATGTGCAGGCGGCTGCTGCCCGTCAGCACCTTCACGGCGCTGCCCATGGTGGTGCTCTCCAGGCTCAGCCCATTCACCTCCGTGATCTTGTCCCCCACACACAGGCCAGCTCGCTCTGCACCAGGATGGGGAGGGAGGGGCTCCATGGGGTAAAACAGAGCCTCCTTCCTCTGCGTAGGCTTCTGCCTTCCCTCTGAGGCTGGATCTGTCCCGTAACCCACTCTGCCCACCAGATCTGGCCCTCCAGAGCTGAGGCTTTCCCCGCCTCTGACCACAGTAACCCTTGACCCCACTGAAGTAGGGGCCACCTCCGAAGCCGTGTACCTCCCCTGGGGCCCTGCTCACCCGCGCTGCTTCCCTCCTCCACTTTGCTGACGAAGATGCCCAGGCCATGCTCAGAGCCCCCCCGCACGCTGAAACCCAGCCTCCCTGTGGCACTCTTCTCCACCCGGACTGCGTGGATGATGTCACTTTCATCACTGTTGGCTGTGGGGACAGAACATAGACATGACCCCCATGTTCGTTCTGAGCAGAGGGGGCCCACAAAGGCTGGGTTGCTGGCCACAGCCACACAGGCACCCAGGGCCCTAAATGGGAGGGATGAAATAGCAAGTCACCTCTGGGTGATTTTGACACCATGTGCCATGGAAGCGGTGACAACAGCAGGACAAGACTCCATCCTCCTTTGCTCCATGTGTGCATGTGTGTGCCTGCGTCTTATTTTGAATGAGCTTCCCATGTCTATGTTCCTCAAAATCCTGCCACTTTGAGATTCAGATGGACAGAAAAGAAGGTTCAGGATTCCATTCTACAGGGCTCAGTTGCGGGAGTCTGGGCTGTGTAGCTTGCAGCAGAATGAATATATTAACTCTAACTTCAAATAGCTATAGAGCTATCCTGTGTAAGGCATTGGGGGTTTTGTCTGTGTAACTCAGAAGGCAGAACCATGCCCACCAAGGGAGTTACGTGGAGACAGATTTTGTAAGAAAAAGCTTTGTAAAATTGAGCTGTCAGACAATGGAATGGGTTTTCTGGGACAGATAATGAGCTTCCTATCTTTGGAGGCATGCAAGCTGAGCCCTGGTAAATCCTTGGGTTGGGATGTTGCAGGAGGATCACTGAAGCCTCTTCCATCTGTTAGACCCCATGGTTCTGGGGGTACCTGACCACCTGGGGAGAGAACTCTGAACACAACTATGCTATAGTATGTGCCCAGAGCCCAGAGTGGCTGGAGAGAGTCAGAAGGAGAGGCTTCTTAGGGGATTGAGATGAGTGGGGTTTGGATGGTGAAGGGCAGGGGAGGCCCTAAGGAGCAGATAGAGTGGGCCAGGCTCAGAAGCAGCCCTTCCGAAGCCCCTCTGGGCAGAGAAGATTGAACCCACCAGGCAGACTGGAGTCCTAGGTGAGAAGGGGAGACTTCTCAGGCCAATCCCTCTAGACTTCTAGAGGTGTTTGAGAGGGAGAAATCACACACTCACATACTAACACACGCATGTGCACGTGCATGCACACACACACGCATGCATGCATGCATGCACTTCAACTTGATCTAACAGAAATCAAGTTACAGTGCATGGCCAGGGCAGCTCAGACAGAAATCCCCAAGGGCAGCCCGGGCAGAGTTGATGCAGGGCAGAGACAGGGGATCCTGGGCTTCCGAGCTAATTGTGATTACACAGATCTCAGCTTCAGCCAAGGAGCCTTTAACTCCCTGTCTCCAACCGCCTTTGTCCTCAGTTCTTCCCTGGGGACCCCTTCTGGACCAGGCACCACTGGGATGTCAAATTGGAGGCTTGAGCCCAGGAGCTTGGGTCATCCAAGGATGGACCCTTCTTTCCCTCCATTGCCCCCACCCAAGCCACCAGCCTCCCTCCAGGAACCACTCAGCAGTCCCCGAACCATCTGCCTGCTTCCCAGTTCTTGCTTCTGAATTGGTGTTTGTATTAAAGGACGCCTTCCTTTCTTCTGAGAAACCTGCCTCTCTGCCTGCTTCTAGAGGAGTCCAAACTCCTCCCCAGGCTCCCTCTACTCACCTCTCTGCCCCCGTCTGGCCTCTCTGCTGTCCCTCACTGGCCTTTGGTCACACTGACCTCCTTTCTGTGCCTCATACAGGCCAGCCCTTTCAGTATCCTCTCTGCCTGCCCTGATCTTTGTAAGACTCCTTTCTCATTTTCCTTCTGGCTCAGGCACCACTCTCTCAGAGAAGCTTGGGCTCCCCTATCCCTCCTCCTATTTGTCTCTGTTATGGTGGCTCCCAGGACAAGCAGCATCACCTGGAATCTGTTAAAATGCAAATTCCTGGGCTTCATCACTGACCCCAGAACCAAGGGCTCTGGAGCTGAGGCCCAGGGAACTGGTGTTTTGAGAGTCTCCTTATGTACCGCAGGCTGGCCTTGAACTCTCAATCCTCTCACCTCTGCCTCCTAAATACTGGGATTACAGGTGTGTGTCAGGATGACTGACCCCTGGAGCTGTCTTTTAATAAGCACTGCAGGCAAATCTGGCCCACTCTAAATTTGAGAACCACTCTCAGGTCGTATCTATTGCATCATTCAAATTTTTCCTTCAGGATTCTTCCATTCTTCATCATTATTATTTGTATGTTATTTATTATCTATTTCCTTTCAGTACACAGTAAGCTCAATCATGGTAGGGACTTGGTAATTCTTTTCTCCCAGTATATCCCCAGTATTTTGCACAGCACTTGGTATTTGATAAGTAATTTTTGCATAAATGAAACAATAAACAGATAAATGGATGGATGAATGAATGAGTGAACTGGGCGAGGAGGAAGGGCTGGTTTGGATTAAAGATAATGCATTTACATTGGGACAACTGAATTTAAAGAGCAGTGGGACCCCATGAGTTTCCCCCATCAGGAGATACGCTGCTAAGTCTCCAGAGTTCTCCCTGGAGGTGTCTAGATGAGAACGTGGGGCAAGAGGCCCAGGCTGCAGGAACAGGAGAAATCTATGCCCAGGCAGATGGCAGGATTCTGGGCTTGGAGGCTCCCAACCCCATCAATTTGAGGCCAGGTAGAGCTGTGCCCCAGTCCTTCACTGGCTAGATGCTGTTCCCCTGGTTATGGGGTGGCATTCAGGGAAGCAGGAGAAGAAAGCAGCCACAGAATTTCTGAAAGAGGATCTTATCAGGGGCAGAATAAACAGCACTTGCATTGCAGATGGGCATGGATGTATATTGTGGGGTGTAGCTTTTTTTTTTTTGGTTGGTTGGTTTTTGTTTCTGTTTTTGTTTTGAGACAAGGTCTTACTACATTACCCAGGCTAGCCTTGAACTCACTATGTGGGCCAAGCTGGCCTCAGACTCGCCATCTTCCTGCCTCAGCCTCCTGAGTAGCTGGGATTACAGGAGTGCACCCAGCACCCATCTTGCATAGCTCTTTTAACAAATTAACAAGGACAGTGCTGCAGTGCCTCCCCCACCCTGCCACCATGTCGCCTAGCTCCCTGACCAGAATGACAGCGGTGACCCTCAGCAGTGCCCTGCTGCTCACCTGAGGGTGAGGCATGCCATGGTGGATAGTGGCAATGAGTGTGCGAGACCACAGGTGGAGGGAAGCCTGCTCCCTGAGCAACATGCCCCATGCCCGCCCCAGTCACCTGGGGAAGGGCAGAGATGCCCTGCAGGGTCAGAGGGGAGAAGCAGGGCCTGACAAGTCCAGTCTGGGATCCAGCCAAGGGAACTATGCTGGCTAAGAAAGAGGAGAGGAGCTGGAGATATTTATCTGGTCCTGCCCAGAGGCTCCCCCCTTGTCCATGGCATTCAAGGTACTGTCTTGCTCACCAACTCTTTGTCGCCTCACATCTGTCACTGCAGTCAGGCTGTCTCCTAAGCAACCTCCCACTATGTTCCATGGTTTCTGCTTCTAACTTTTGTGGGTTCTAGTTGCACCCCACCACCACCTGTTCTTGTTCTAAATTTTACTTTACTGTATGTTGCTGGAAAATGAAGAGTGAGCCTCATCTCGCCAGGTTCCCTGCAGGACCTAACCAGGCAGGCGTCAGGCAACCATACAGGCTTAGGTTGTTCCCTTCTTTAGGGCCCAGACCTAAGGCTTGCTCCCTGACCCTCAACCCTCCTGTTTTCCCCCCGTCTTCTGAATTTTTGCTCCTCTACCTTCAGCACATCCTTCTGCCTCTGAAGTCTGGGCACTGGCTCCTCATAGCCCGCACATACCTGGTCACACAATTGGCTGTTTTATGGAGGATGTCCTCCACCCTGCTCCAACCCCAAAGGCACACACAAATGGACTTGGAGAAAGGATGGGTCCATGGGAGGGAGGGGTCCATGCAATGCCCTGCCTTGCTCATTCAGGGGCTAGCACACCACATGTACCTCATCCCCTGCCACCATGTCCCCATCTCCTACTTCTGACCCTTCTGCAATCCTGGAACTTGAAAAGATTGGCCTGGAGGAGAGGCACGGTAGGCGAGGAAGAGCGTGTGGGTTCCCAGAGGCTCTCCCTTCTGTAAGACTCCCATCCCCTGAGGCCCCTGACCCTCTTGGCTCTTCCTCCCCCTACTGAGCTCCTGCTGTCCCCTGCCCTCCCCATCCCAAGTCAGTGGCTGGGCCCCACACCCACCTTCGATGGGGGAGTTGATGAGGATGACACGGCCCATGGGTGATGAGGCTCGGATTCCACGGGGGGGCCCATTCAGCAGGCGCTGCTGCTTCCTCAGCAGGTATCGCGTTGCGGTGGAGCCTGAGTCGCTGCCCAGGTGGCCCCGGGAGGACAGGGAGCTCAGAGAGCCTGAGCTGAGTTCTCCTAGACCCAGTGGGTCAAAGCCCACTGCGAAACCACGTGCCATGGGGGCTGGACGGGGGCAGAGTCCTACAGGTCCAGAGGGAACCTGCTAGCCTTCCAGAGGTCCGTCCCCAGTGCTCCGAACTCCATGAACCTGCTGTGCAGGAATGGGGGTCTCAGTGAGGCCCAGCCCCTCACTTGCACTAACTCTCAGAAGTGTGTGTTCCAAGCCTGGGAAGGGAGAGCAGGAGTTAGGAGAGAGGATATAAGGGCGACTCCTACTGCCCCTCAAATGGCCATTCCTCACTCCTCTTCTGCCCCCCATTGAGCACCTGCCCTCCTGTGTCTTTGCCCCCCCCCTTTCCCACCCTGGGCCAGAGATCGGCCAGGGCTAGGCACCATCTCCCACCTCTGGGGCCATTTATACAAGATGGTTGGGGCGCTCTCTTTCCCCTTCATTTTTGCTGGCAGCTGAGTCATCTCCCAGTCCCTAGTCCTCAGCAGAGGGTGAGAGTGGAGGTAGGATTACTGAGGGCCCCCGGGGCTTCAAGCAGCATAAGAAAAATTAGGGGTCAGGACAGTGCACGGTAGCACCTCTCCAACATAGGCAATAGGGGCCAGCCTCCAAGGCATGGTTTCAGGGCCTGGGACAGTTGCAGCCCAGCTCTCCCTCCCCAGGATCCCGGGGCCTCAGGTTGCTGCTCTGGATCTAAAGCGCAGGGGCAGGCAGGACCCTCTCTCACTCTTGGGCCGAGGATCTGTTGGTGAGGGACCCACAAAACCCCACTCAAAACCAGGGTCAAGTCCTTCAGAGCAGCTCTGGGTCTTAGAACGCACCCCCCACCTCTGGCGGGCCCTCCTGACCCCCACCTCTCGGACTCGTCCCGCCTCACCTGCTCGGTGTGCGGAAGCCGATGGCTTTGCCCACCCGTGAGCCTGAGCCACTGCAGCAGCCAGGACCCCGCCCACGCCCCGCAGAGCTGCAGGAATAGGGCTGGCCTGAGCGGCCCTGGGCTCGCATTGGCTAGTGAACCGCCAGTCACTCCCTCCTGGAACCTCCCCTGGGGCTGCTCGACTCTGCCAGCTGCGGTTTTGACTCCCACCTGTCACTCGATCCCTCCTGCTAGAACCGCCTCTTCTCCGGACCACGCTAGCTATCCGGACTCGAGTGAAATTGCCACCCCTCCATGGTCACCTCTGAGGCTTCCATGAGAAAATGTTTCCAGCCACTAGCGAGGCGTGAGCCTGCGATTAGCAGGAGCGCAGGCTGGCACCTGGGGCGCAGTAGACATGTTCCATGTAGTGACTGGGTGAAGGGTGTGTGTGTGTGTGTGTGTGTGTGTGTGTGTGTGTGTCTCAGCGGATGTCTTCTTCACCTCCAGCCTTCTGTGTCAGAGGGTGTCTCTCTGGTCATTCTGTTCTGGATAGATCGCAGGGCAGGACAGCTGGTCCCAGGACACTAAGAAGAGGAAGAATCTTTCTGATGCAGGCAGAAGCTGTCCGAGATTTCTGGCCCTCCACATCCCAGGGACTGGAGCTAAGGTCTGCAGTTCAGGGCTAAGAGATGGGTGCATAAGGAGACCGGAGACACAGTGGAGCTAAGTGTTCATGCCAAGGGGCACAGAAAAAAGGCTGGGGACACAGAAGGGGCACAGGCGCGACAAGAACGCGGCTCTGAAGGGGTGCGAGTGCTGAGGTGCAGGAGAGGAGCTTGTGAGTACTGCGGTAGGCCAGGGGGCCAAGCAGGAGGCCATTGCCGAGGTAGCCATCGAGTAAACAAGCGGTAACCCGAGCCCCTCGGGGCGGGCGCACCGCCAGAGCCCGGCCCTTCCACGCCGACCACCTGCGTCCTGTGCACCCAGAACCCTCGCTGCAGGCGGCAGGTGCCTGCTGAGGTAAACCAGAACACTGTGAGCAAGCGGGCAGCGGCGCGGCTCCTCGCCTCCTCTCTCTGGCTGGGAAGGGCGGGGCCAGAATTGATCCCCAGAATTTGATTGGCTCTGAGAGGCCGCGTACGGCCTGGTCCTGCTGGCCTGGGCTGGGGGCGTTGCCCCAAATGACATCTTCCTCCCTCTCTCGGAGCTCCGGCTGGCAGAACTAGCCTGGGGAGCCCCCGCCCCTTGCTGCTGTTCAGCGTCACGTCACGCGTGACGTCCCCTGTGATGGCCAGAAGGGCCGGAGCGAGCCAAGAGGAAGGCGGTCTGAGAGCTGCAAAGGCTGGGACCCCCGGAAAGAGTGAGTGCTCGCTGTCCCGGGCCAGGTTCTGAAACCCTGGTGGGGAGGAGGGTTGAGCGCTGGGGGCAGGGGTGTTAGAGATGGAGGCTTGCCTTGAAACGCGCTGTCCAGTGGTTTCCAGTACCTTGGGATCTGTGGGGGTCCGTGGGGTGGAAGGGGAGGCTGGCTTGGAGGAGTATCAGGGAGAGGCTGTGTCATCACACAGTCAGGGCTCTGCAGCTGATGGATACGGACTGTGAGTGTGTTTAACAGTCTTTGTAGCTGGTGTGTACAGGGTGTGTCCACCCTGTTTGTGTGTCTGGGAGGCCATGCCTGTCTTTGTGTGTGGGTATGCAAGTGTGTAAGAGAAAGCCGGGTGTGTCTGCCTGTGAGGGAGGAAGTGGGATTGGAGAGGATTAGTCATTCTGCAGGATTCTGCCTAGCACGGCCAGATGGCTGCTCCGGGCTTTCCTCTCTGTGCCGGGTGGAGGGGCGTGCACTGAATCTTGCTCTTTCTTGAGGTAGGTGGCTCAGAGAGAAGTGGATGGGTGTCTTTGCCAGCCCTGGCTAGCCAGGGAATGGGGAGAGCCTTGGGTCATTTAGTGTGGGCTGGGGAAGATGGGTTTGGAAAAGGGATGTGTGCATGCCCATGTGCATGCAAACGGCTGATATCAGAGTCACCTGTTTGAGATCTGGAACAGATAAGCCCTCAGGTGGCCAATGAGGCCTTGCTTTCCTCCAATCAGGGACTAGAATGAGGGACACCTTTTTGCCATCTTCCCAAACAGCCTTGGGAGTTTTTATTTAGGTCTCAGGGCAATTGGTGCCTGAAGCTAACCTGGGCATTGGTGTGGGATGCATATATTAGATACCTTTGTGCAGCCAGAGCTCACGCGTAGCTGCATGAGATTAGTGGCTGCTCATGTGGCTGCTCAACCACACACTTGTAAATCCTCACTCATGAAAATCTGCACCAGGTCAGAGGACAAGAAAATTTGTTTTCCTGTTTCTGATCTTCCCCTCCCCCTCCTCTAGTGACTGTAGGTCCCTGGAAAGGACATTGCCTAGGAAACAGCTCCTCCTCCACCCTTGCTTACCTATCTGGAGCCACCTTGAGCTCCTGAAGGGACGGGTCATAGGCTAAAGGACTAGGGCAGGGCCACCAAAGCTTCCCCCAGGTGAAGCCCTTGATCCTAGTCTTTGTCCTTGCCTTGTAGAAAATGGGTGAGTTGCCCTTAGATATCAACATCCAGGAACCTCGCTGGGACCAGAGCACTTTCCTTGGCAGAGCTCAGCACTTCTTCACTGTTACTGACCCCCGAAATCTGCTGCTGTCTGGGGCACAGCTGGAGGCTTCTAGGAACATTGTGAACAACTACAGGTGACCCACCCATCTGACCCTGTACCCCAGAATCCCATTGCGTGCCATTAATCTAGTATGTTTTGTAGCTGCCTCCCCAAGTGTGGAAGTGGCCCTGATGCATTCCTTCACCCCTTGTTCTCTGACGTACTGGCTGGCATCGCAGACAACTATGAGACAGAGCTTTAATCCAAAGGATTTTAGCGAGTTTGGGTTACAGAGGTGGCTTTGATACTTATGGGGTAAGGGGCTGCTCTGTGCTTCAGAGATCCTCCTCAGGGACCTTTCCCACTGCTGGTCCACTTTCTGCAAGAGCAAAGGGGCTCAAGGTAGAGTCCCAGAAGGGTAGAGAGCCTCCCTCTTATCTTCAGGAGGAAGAATTCTTATCATGGCCCTGACCATTTGGAACCCATTGGAAACCACCATCACTTATGACCCACCAGAAAATGTGTGGCTACAAGGGAAATAAAAATAAGAACGAACACTTCTGGGAAGCTTCGAACTCCCCCAGAGACAAGGAGCTCCTTTATTCTGAGATTGGATACAGAAGGTCCTGGTCCTCTGCCCAGATTTCCCCGAGTGGAGAAGGCAGAGCCTTGAAAGCAGGACCGGCCCTCTTGAACAGCTTATCAGCTCCTTGCCAACTTCTGCAGGGCTGGTGTGGTGACCCCGGGGCTCACCGAGGACCAGCTGTGGAGAGCTAAGTATGTGTACGACTCTGCCTTCCATCCGGACACGGGGGAGAAGGTGGTCCTGATTGGGCGCATGTCAGCCCAGGTGCCCCTAAACATGGCCATCACCGGCTGCATGCTCACCTTCTACAGGCAGGTCTTATCCCCTGCCCCCTCCTGAGTGCTTTATGCTCGGTGCTTCCTCTCTGGGCCCTTTTGGGTAGAGAATAGTGGGTGGATGGGAGTGTGTGTTAGGATCCCTCCCACTTCTCAGAACTCAGCCTCAATGGCTCTCCCACCACAGAGCCAGTGGGTCCATTTGTGTAAGTGGGGGCTGGCAGAGGTTACCAGGACAGATTCTATGGTCATCAGCTGGGTCTCTCCTTATGCTTGGCAGTAGCCTTTGGGATTTCATTGCAGGGCACACTGGAAAGGGGGCAGAACTAAGTACAGAATCTTTGTTCCATCAGGAAGACCCCTACCGTGGTGTTCTGGCAGTGGGTGAATCAGTCCTTCAATGCCATTGTTAACTACTCCAACCGTAGCGGCGACGCTCCCATCACTGTGCGGTGAGAGCCAGGAGGAACTGCAGCGCCCTCTTCCCCAGCCCTTCATGTGGTCTCTAGTCGATCCTGATCCCTGCAGGCCCCTGCACTAGGGACTCACCTCTCCCCTCAGTGCCCCCAGACTCCTGCCTCACTGAGGGCACCAAGTCCTCATGTGTGTGCTTTGGAGGACCCTCTCCCTTTCCAAGTAGCTGCCTATTCTGGCATTACAGGTGGGACTTAGGGCCTCTAATCTGACCCCAGCCCACACTCGCTTACACTGGAGCTGGGGGCAGGCTTCACACATTGAGAATTTGGTGTATCTCTAAAGGAAACAGTAACACGTTGGACTCTTTCTCTCTCCCTTGTCACCTGGCTCTTCCATCCACAGGCAGCTGGGAACAGCCTATGTGAGTGCTACCACGGGGGCTGTAGCCACGGCTCTGGGCCTCAAATCCCTCACCAAGGTAAAGGTTCCCCTCTCCTTGCCCCCATTCAGGCTTTATCTACCTTCGTCTTCTCCCTTACCCTCTAGTCCTGAACTACATGTTCCCCATATTTCCTCCCAAGTGTTCCTCCCTATCTCATGGCCCTCAGGGCGACTAAGCAACACCTTTCCTCCCCCAGCACCTACCCGCCTTGGTCGGCAGATTTGTGCCCTTTGCAGCTGTGGCGGCTGCCAACTGCATCAACATCCCCTTGATGAGGCAGAGGTGAGTGGTCCTGGATCCTGGCACACCAAACAACCATGTGGACCAGCCCAGCATGGGGACAGCCCCCTCCCTCTCTGGACATGAGCTGCCAGGCTCTGTCTCAGACTGACCCCATGTTCTGGAACGACCTGTTCCCAGTGTGTGAGAACCAGCCCCAATGTGCTGTGGACTGAAGAGGGAGAGAGACAGATTCAAGATTGAAGAGGGCAAAAGATAGGGGCCTTACTGATGGAAGCGTGGTCCTGCAGCAGCAAGGCCAGTGGATCCCCACGATTTGGTTCAGGAGAAGGGGGCTTATGTAATGGTTAGGACGAAAGTGACTTAACTGAAGCCCAAATGTACCCTGATTTATCTTAAGCCAGTATCAAGGACATTAGGCACATTCCTGGCAGTGACAGCTCCAGATTCTGGGTCATAAAGCTCTACACACTGCTCTGTTTTATTTATAGTGTTGTGGTACACTATGCAGAGAAAGACCGCTAGGATCACTCAGGGGCATTCAGGGCAGTTATAACTCAAGATGGCTACAATCATGTCTCCCCTTGGTGGGAAAACCAGCCTTGAGTCTGGGATGTGGGAGGGGTCTCTGGGGAGTAGCTGCCAAGTCAGGCATTGCAGGTGGGACTTAGGGCCTGTCATCTGACCCCAGCCCCTTCTCTCTGACTAGGGAGATACAGGCGGGCGTCCCAGTGACTGATGAGACAGGTCAGAGGCTTGGCCACTCGGTGACAGCAGCCAAGCAGGGAATCTTCCAGGTGGTGATATCGAGAGTCTGCATGGCGATTCCTGCCATGGGTGGGTGAGGCAGAGGTGGCTGGGTGGGGCATGGGAGGCTCTGAGAGAAGGGGAGCTGAGGTTCTCAGGGGTTTTTGAGGACTCCGGGAAGAGTGGGAGGAGCTGTGAAGGGGGTCCTGACTTTCCCTGCACTGACCACTGAGCCCTTCTCTCCCTGCCGCTCCCGCCCCCACCCAGGCATTCCCCCAGTGGTCATGAACACTCTGGAGAAGAAAGACTTCCTAAGGGTAGGTGGCTCACCCCTGCCCATCTTGGAGGGTGGTGTCTGGGAGAAGTGACCCATCCCCAACCCTCTCTGCAGCCTGGCCTGAGTCTAAGACTTGCTTCTCACTTCTCTTGACCCTGAGCCTTCATTCATGCAGCAAAAATGACTGGGCTGAAGGAAGGAAGGAACTTTGAGGGAGCAGGGAGAAAAGATGGAAGGAAGGCCATGGTTTCTGTTGTGAAGGACTGTAGTGTCACTCCAGGGCCTCTAACACACAGGGATGGACTGCCATAGTAATGCTCGATATCATACTCATGGGTCACCCACTGGGAGACAGACAGACAGACAGACAGACAGACAGACAGACACACACACACACACACACACACACACACACACACACACACGATAGGGAAACAAGGCCCAGAAATACAAACTCTTGCTCATTCATTGAATTGTTAATGCACAAATATTGAACACCAACCTTGCACCCGACATGTTTAAGAGCTAAGAAGCGTAGAACAAGATAGTCATAGCTCCTGTCCTTTTAAGGTTTATAGTCTCGTGCTGAAACCAATAAACAAAGAAACAACCAATAAATATATCGTTATAAATTGTGAAATTTGGGCTGGGGTTTAGCTCAGTTGGTAGAGTGCTGTTCTGTGCTCTCTGAGGCCCTGGGTTCAGTCCCCAGCACTGTATTAAATGGGAGAAGGATTTTACAGCCCACTCCTGAAACAATCAGCCATTGAAAATTCCATGAATAACAGAGAAGCACTGAGATAGTGCCAGGCATGGCACAGTGTCAGGGAGCATTTTGTTCTGTTGTACATAGGGTTGCTGTGAGTCAGATGTGACTCGAGGGCATCTAACAATAACAAAGTTGTGAAATGTCCTTTGTAAGAGGCCAGCAGGGAAGTGCAATTGAGACTAATGGGGGAGAGCAGTTTAGGTAGGGTAGTCAGAGAATGGGCCTCTGAAGACCCAAAAAATGAGGAGACAGGTAGGCAAAGAGATCAGAAAAGAATGTTTCATTTCAGGCAGAGAGAACAGCCAGTGCAAAGGCCCTGAGACAGAAATAGTCTTGCACATTTGAGGAACAGAATGGTGGTCCCTGTGGCTGGAACAAACGGAGAAGGGTGTGCTGAGTAGAAGAAAATACTTGGACAGATTTATGCTACTGGGAGGGGAGGACGTAAGTGGAGGTTCAGAGGAGGCTTTCTGAAGAAAGCAGCTCCTGGAAGAAGAGAGGGAAGAGAAAGAGAGTCAGGGAGTGTCATGGAAACTGATTGTGAGAGGTGAGAATGTGTGCTGGGATGCCAGGAAACAGGCCTGGCTGGAGTGGAAGGTTGCTGGCTGAAGGTCTCAGCCCTGTCATGGGCTTGGATGTCCAAGGGCTCAAAGGCAGGCTGATGGGATAGGGCCATGGTGGGTAAAATGGGATGGGGGTAGGGAGGCAGGGGACACAAGCCATTCCATTGCCTCTCTCTCCCAACAGCACCGGCCCTGGCTGGGGGCACCCCTGCAGGTGGGACTGGTGGGCTTCTGGTAAGTGTGCAAGGAGTTAGCTGGTGGGTGTGGGTAGGTATTTGTTGCTTTTGAGATGTTTGTAACATGGTTCATTCACATATTTGGCTGGTACATATCTTGGACACCTGTAGAGCATATTGTATGTGTTAGGAGGTGTTAGGGGGTGGTCCCTGTCCTTGAAGGTCAGGAGGTTAGCTTAGAGGTTCCAGTCTTCATTCACTAGGAGAAACTATGGAATATACTCTTTGGTACAATCCAGAAGCCTCCAGCCCATTTCATTCCTAATTCTGCCACTTTCTGGCCATCGGGCTTTTGATGAGTGTTTGGAAGGCTATTTTCTTGGCCAGAAGCTTATGTCAGGGCTGGGTTTAATGTTTCTATAAGACTCTTTAGCTATAGCCTTGTCACCCTGGCATTCAGTCCTGTGTGATCTCGGAAGCAAACAGGGTTGGTCCTGGTTAGCCCTTGGATGGGAGACTGCCTGGGAATACCGAATGCTGTAGACTTGGGAGAAGGACCTGGCAGCCCACTTCAGAAATATCAGCCATCAAAAACCCTATTATAGCACAGAAGCACTGACAGCATTGGGCATGGCACAGTGTCCAGTAGTGTTTTGTTCTTTTGTATATAGTGTCGCTACGAGTCAGACCCAACTCAATAGTACCTAACAACAACAACAACAACAACAACAAAAGATCCTTTGGCTCCAATCTCTACCCCTAGGACTCAGGGTGTATCTCAGTAGTATAGCACTTGCCTGTGTGAGGTCCTGGGTTTGATCCTCAACAGTGGAAAAAAACCAATCTGTACTCTAGGGTTTGGCTCCATGGGGTGGGCTACAGGGAGAGAACACTCTCGGGCCAGTGTTTCACAAACATTTCCAATGGTTTTCTTCCCAAGCCTGGTGTTTGCCACTCCCCTGTGCTGTGCCCTGTTCCCTCAGAGGAGGTAAGTACTATCCCCTGGGCTTGGCAGGGAGCCCTGGACAGGTCTTCACCTCTCCATACCAACTGACCTTCAGGCCCTTAGTATGTTCCAGGAAGCCCTGGCAGGGGCACCCTTGATTCTGTAGGTGGGGCAATGACAGGGCTAGCTCTTCTCAGAGAGGAAGAGAGGGTTCTTCCACCTGGGACAGGAGGGATGGTGATCCCTGGGCCTGAGTGGTTGAGACCAGGGGACATTCAGCTGGCCTGTGCTGTTCTGTTGCAGCTCCATACATGTGACCAGGCTGGAGCCAGAGCTGAGAGCTCAGATCCAGGAGCAAAACCCCAGCATCGAAGTGGTTTACTACAACAAGGGGCTTTGAGGAGGGTCAGCCTTAGTCCCCTCCTTACTTCCTTGGGCAGCTGCTTTGGTGCCACTTTGCCATCTCTGCCACTTGTCCATCTGTCTGATACTGGGCAGGGAACATGGTAGGGAAGCAGCCATTGAAACCAGCAATCCATTGGGCTAGGGGAAGCACCCCTGTGAGCCTTTTCCTCCCTTCTCTGGATCCCAAGAGCAGAGTCACATAGCCCCTCCCTCCTGTGCTATGTGTCTACATGCATACATGTGTGACACATGTGTGTTTATACATTTGGTCCCAGAAGCTAAAAACAGACATGCTGTCCTAGGATATTCTGGTATCTGGCATCTCTCAACCTCCTGCCCACCTACCAGCAACCAGGTACAGGTGGAACTTCCTTCCCTTAACTGTTCCCCTGGCCAAGTCATATTTTTTTTCTTTCTCTCCCTCTTTCTCTCTCTCTCTCTCATTTTTTGCAGTACTAATAGGTTGAACCCAGACCCTCACACATGCTTTGCTGCACCCCCAGCCTATTTTTTACCTTTTATTTTGAGACATGGTCTTGCTAAGTTAAGCAAGCTGCCTCTGTCCTCACACCTATGATCTTCCTGCCTCTGCCTTCCGAGTTTCTGGGATTACAGGAGTCCACCACTACACTCAGCTGGCCAAGTCATTTCTGACAACACCTTACCTCTTCTAGACACAGGAGGAGCCCCAGCATCTCAGGACAGAGACTTAGGAACGCTAGCAGGCCAAACTAGTAAGAATCCTTCAGGAGTCTTACAACTGGCTCCCAAAGCTGGCTTAGGACCTGAGCTGGCAGGGGAAGCCGGGTTGGGATCAAAGAAGCAGGGGGCTTATGCATCCCTAGGGCCATCCCTCACATGCTACAATTACTCCATATCCTCTACCAGAACAAAGGAGTGTCTGTCTCCCCCATGTCCTCCACTCTGTAATGTGGGTACCTTTAGGGACGACCCTAGGAGTTGTTGGTCTGCTCTGATATCATGACCTCAAACAGAAATCCAACAACCCCAGCTCCTCCCCAGAGAGCCACACAGCACAGCAAGCATTGCCCTTTGGGAGCTGTTTCTACCTACACCTGCTCGTAGGGAGACATGTGTGGGACTGGTGCTTAAACTCTGTAGGCCTCGAGTGTACAATCTAAATATAAAGTATTTTGTGTTCCATTGATCCTTGTTAGATAGTCATAACCCCCACCTTAGCTCCTTCCCTTTTTATTTTTTTCAGTGCTGGGGATTGAACCCAGCACCTCACATGTGCTAGACAAGTATACCCCTAGCATGCCCTTCTCTCTCTCTCTCTCTCTCTCTCTCTCTCTCTCTCTCTCTCTCTCTCTCTTTGTATGTGGTACTGGGGGTTGATCCCAGGGCCTCACGCTTGCATGCTCTGTAAGTGCTGGACCACTGAGCTGCACCCTCAGCCCACTTTTTATTTTTTTTTTTATTTATTTTTTTACCTTTTGAGACAGGGTCTCGCTAAGTTATGCAGACTGCCTCTGGTCTCGAACTTGCGATCCTCCTGCCTCCGCCTCCCGAGCCTCTGGGATTACAGGCGTGCCCTTCTCTTTCTTGAGGCCTGCCCCTGCATCCCCTCTGCCTTCCCCTCCAAAAAGAGGAAGGGCCCAGGCCTTGATGGCTGGACCAAATGGAAGATGGGCTTGGGGACAGCATGGGTGGTAGTGCCTCCAGAGTGCAGAGTTAGATCTGGATGCCAACTTCCTGGCTGGTGAGGTGCGTGAGATGGATGGAAAGGTCCCAGTGGGGTCCTCTGAAAGTACTTCCCATCTCCCCCTAATCCACTGCCCCAAGTGATAAAAGCTTTGATACCATCGTTAGTCAATAAACTGCAAACCTGGCTACTTCTTGCTCTTTACTTGTTCCATGTCCTGATGCCCAAGAATCTCCTGCCTGCAGCCTTCTCTTCCCTCCCCCAATTCCAGATCCCTACCTGTCTGCAGCTGTACCACTGTGGCATCCGATCCCATCAGATCTCAGAAGCTAAGCAGGGTTGGACCTGATTAGTACTTGGATGGGAGACCACCTGGGAACACCAGGTGCTGTAGGCTTGGGAGAAGGACCCGGCAACCCATTCCCCCAAAACAATCAGCCATTGAAAACCCTATGAAATAGAAGAGAAGCATTGATAATAATGTTTTCTCCATTGTACATAGGGCTGCTATGACTCTGGACACTGAAAGGTACAGAACAACCTGTCTGTAGGGAGCCTCATCTCCCAGCAGAGGGCACTCTGAGTTTAGCCTCCCCTTGTTAGGTGCTGTCAAGTTGTGTCCTACTCATAGTGAACCTCACAGGATTTTCAATGGCTGATTGTTTCCGGATTGCCTCAGGAGTGGATTGCCGTGTCCTTCTTCCATTTTTGCCGTGCTGGGAATTGAACCTGGGACCTCAGATACTGCAGAGCAGCGCTTTACCAACTGAGCTAAATCCCAGCCCTAGCCTCCCCTTAGCACCCTTTATTTCCTCTGAATATGGAGTTCTGCCTTCGTTTCTTTCTTCACTAGGTGGCTGATCACATACTTAGTTATCAACCCAGGCTTTGAGTTTCTTGGTTTCCTTCAGGCATTTGGGATGGCATAGTGAACTCTGGTCCCCAGGGAGGCCTCTTGAGAGAGGGAGGGGAGAAGGCCAAGGGCTGCAAGCTCCATACAAAGAAGCTGCTAGGGAACCAGCACACCCTCCACACCCTCATCATTTCAACCATGGAAATCCGCCTGGCAGGAGCCCAGTGACAATTACCCCTTCCCACCACCCCAGAGCCCTCTATTTCCTACCTACTTATATAACCTCCATTTTTTTTTCCCCTGGGAAAAATAAGGTGGAAAGCTCATGCCTGTGTATAGTGGTAAGAGCTACTTTTCAGGAGTTTATAATCGCCTGTCTTCCTTTGAGTCTTAGTTTTGGTAGACACAAGAGAATAAATATGAATGAGTCTATAATGAAATCCATTCCCTACTCTTGGTGGAGAAATAACATTCCTCTCCCCATTTCAGCTCAAAGCTCTCACACTAGGTGGTGGGGAAAATCTTTAGGGCTGAATGGTCCCACAGTAGCCTGAAGTGGACCTCAGCCTGGGCCACTCACTCATCTTGGGGTAAGTAGCAGGTTACTTGTCTGGGGAGCAGGGCCAACATTACCTCCTTGTTCCCTGACTCCTCGTGGGTGATGCCAGGCTCAATGAAGCCCAGTGCTTTAAGCCCATTATCTCTTTTGATCTTCACAGCCACCCTGTGAGGCAGACATGCTATGCCTGTTTTCACTTAGCAAAGTCACAGGTTTAGACACATTAAGAAATTTACCCACAGCTGTACTGCTAGAGGGTGACTGAGTAGGATTCCTGAGCTCTGTGACTCTGAAGGTCCCGTGCTGTTCTTCCTCTCACCTGCCAGCTGCCAGCCAAACCTGAGTCATTTTTTCTTGTCCCTCCTCCCTGGGCCCAGTTTGTTCACAGACCAGCAAAACTGACAAGTCCACAGGTATACACACACCATTTACTAAAGCCACTAAAAAGTTTCGGAACTTGAGATTTTTATAGCCTGCACATAAGCAAATAACCCTATTTTTTTCATTAAATATGGGACAATACTGAGGTGACTATTTTCAATTTCATCCCATTCTATCAATCAGACCAGCACCTCTCATCAAGCCAGCTAGAGCCCTGGGTAAACTCTGAAAGCCTTTTTTTGTTGTTTGATTTTTTGAGACAGAGTCTCTCTACTTAGCCCAGGCTGGCCTGGACTCAATATGTAGACCAAGCTGGCCTCAAACTCATGATCCCTCAGCCTCCCCTGTGCTGGGATTACAGGCGTGCACCACAGCACCCAGGTCACTGGAAGCCTCTTAATGCAGTTAAGCTTTGGTCTTTGGGAATCCCCTTGAAAAGAGGCCTTCCGCTTTTATTGGAGAATCCATTTAAGATAACCCTTTGGGGAGCAAGAGAGCAATCTGTGCAAAACAAAACTGGTAGGAACATTTTATTACTGAGTCATCTGTGCTCTGCAGATA
This sequence comes from Pedetes capensis, assembly GCA_007922755.1. Classification (NCBI taxonomy): domain Eukaryota; kingdom Metazoa; phylum Chordata; class Mammalia; order Rodentia; family Pedetidae; genus Pedetes; species Pedetes capensis. Next base: position 45,556 of record VMDO01000020.1, on the reverse strand, counting down.
ACACTAAAGCACGTTAGAGAGAAAACTGGCAAGGCACCAGTGGGACTGTTAGGAGGGAGCACTTTCCTGTCATCTTGTCTTCCTGAGTTCCACACTAGTTTCTAAAATGTAGCAAAAGTTAGCAGCAGGGTACTTCACAGGTCATCTAGGGACAAACCCTAAACTAGGTACACTCCCCAAACTTCTTCCACATACTTGGAATTTTCCTCAGAAATCACACATTTGGGCCAGGGCAGTATTTTCTCCATGGAAAGTTACTGTGCCTCATTCTTTGTTGGGCCTCCCCTCTCCTAGCGCTCAGACTTCAGGGACCTTCTCTGGGAACCTCCATCAGTATCCTTGGCCTTCCCTCCCCAGTCTCCCTGCTTTTACCTGGGCTCAGCTGCTTCAGAGCTCTGATTCTGCCTACATTATTAAGACCAGAAAGCCCACAACTCTCCCTGCCCACGTTCCAAGTGAAAAAACTGGCCTGGGTCCTGGAACCCTGGCCTAGACTGGCCATAGAGAGGGAGTCAAACGGGCACATCCTGCTTCTTTCTCAGATCAAGGGGACCAATGAGGCAGGCGGGCACCCTAAGGACCGTGGTTAGGGCCAGACTCAGTTCTGGCCCTGTGGGGTTGCGCGCCAGACTCGAGGCCTTTTTGTACCGGTGGTCTCTCTGGACCGGTGGCTTATGGGTCAGAGCAAAGCCCCATTTCTTCCTAATTGAGCCTGTCGGCTTCAAGGCCGATCCCCAGGGCCTATCAGGCGTAGGGAAGTGAGGCCCCCTAATATGGCCGCACGCGGCCCGGCCGAAAACAGCCCCGCTCCCTAATATGGCTCCTGTCACTCAAAGCCAGGCTCGGCTCCGCCTCCTTCTCGTTTCCCGGGCAACGGCTTTAGCTCCACCGGCCTGGAGTCCAGCTCACCTTCCCTAGTCTGATCCTGGAATTTGCGCCTCAGGTCTGTTTCCCTGCTGACCTCTGCCTGGGCCGATAATCCGCCAAATCTCCCTCCTTCGCTTCCAGTTTCGAAATCTATGAGCCACCCAGCACCCGCCCTTTGACTTCCTGCCCGGAAATCCCGAGGTTTTCGAGGAATCGCGCGAGGCCTCTCGTAATCTCAAACCCTGATTGTTCAGCTGCCTAGGAGGCTATTGGCCCTTACTCTCTTGCCCGACTTCGTCTCCCCTTCTCTCCGCCGGCTCACTCCAAAGTTCAGGAAATCTTTGCTCAACCCTGCTCGGTGTGGCTGTGTGCCCGCTGCTGGGTGGAAATGGACGGTTGGGTGAACAGAGGCTACCTTCTCACCTGCAAGGGCGTCCGTCCCAATTTCATTAATCTCTCTGCACGTTGCTGTGATCTCTGGCCCTAATGAAGGACCACTTCCTGCTAGATAGAGATTGTGCAGGAATCTTGGTCCATCTGGGTTATTCTTACACATGGAACTTCCTGGGATGCTTCCTTTCTCTCTTCCTTTTTATGCCTCTTTTCCCTCTCTGGGGGTCCCCTCAGCTCCAGCTCCAGACCAGGCTGCCTGAGGCACATCAGCAGTTCCAGGCCTGGGAGGGTTTCCTCTAACTTCTTCCCTCTTCCAATTTTCTCAGGCCAGCGAGGTTTTGCCACTGAATAATGACTGGGAGAATGTGGGAGGCACCTACATAGCTTGGGCTATGCACACAACATTCTGTCCCAGCATATTCAATAGGAAAATGACCCCCATGTCTCTAACAAGCCCCAGAAGTTCCTTCAAGGTAAAGTGCTTGCTTATGGGGCAAGAGCTTGCTGTTAATCTATAAAATTAGCCACCTATGTTACTTTCCTCCTGACTGAAGATCTCCCCTCCCTTATCACCAGCCCTTAACTGACAATTTTTGTTTCCCAGAAGGAGCACTCCTGGTTGGTTGGTTTTATAGTGTTGGGAATGGAACCCCGAGCCTCATACATGCTAGGCAAGCATTCTACCACTGAGCTACACCCCTGGACTTAACTTTAAAAAAAGAAAAACCATGATACAAACACATAACAAAATTTACCATCTTAATCATTTTAAGTGTATAGTGCAGTAGTGTTAAATATATTTTTACAATGTTGTAAAACAGATACCAGAGTTTTTTCATCTTGCAAACCTGACACCATGCTTATTAAACAACAGCTGATATCTTCATATCTTCATTTTTATATATCCCCAGCATGTAGCACAGTGCCTGACCCACAGTAGGTAGGCAACACTTGTTTGCTGAATAAGTAGATGTGGAATCCAAAAGTGCCTTAAGCCCCACCCATATGTTGATTCTAGGTAAGGTCACAAACAGTGTTTCTCAGCCTGTTTTACAGCTCAACAAACCTAAAAAAGTGACTCATTCACAAGAGAAACAGTGGCTCACAGCTCTTGTGATTTTCAGCCGACAGGATGGCAAGAACGAAGTCATACCAGAATCTTGGGGTATAATGTGGGTTGAAAGGTCCCCTGGACAGTGTGAACCTTGTCTCTAGATATGACAGCCAATAAGTGGATGAACTCAGCCTTCTTCTTCTGTTTCTCTAGAAGCTTCAGATGGAGAGAATAGTGTTGAGACAGAATGTTATGTATGAAATCAGAGCCCCTCTTTCCAAGTCTGTTGTTTATTTATTTCCCAGCACACGAAAATGCTTGTTTCCTCTGGCAGTTTCCTGTGGTGTTGATTACTCTCTACCTCTGTGGCATCTTGGGGCTGGCACCACACTCCCATCATTTAAGGCATGCTGGAAGGGAGACACCTTCACCTTATTGTTATCCATTTCCTACAGAGTGGTCCAAGAGCTGAGTTATTTGGGTCTTGGTGATAGTTTCATTTTCATGGCCACTGAGCACCAAGGCTCAGTGGGGTGGGATGGTGGTGCTAGGCAGTAGTAGTGTAAGATAAAATATCACCCTACAATATGCCTGGAAGCATCACTTTCTGTAATAGTCAAGCTGAGTCTTGTTCATCCTGCTAGACTTACACATCACTGTTAGTGATTTTCTCTTAGTGCCCATTTATACAAGCTGGTTTTGAACACCTGAATCCTCAGGCTGTCAGACTCCCCTGCGTATATTTGGCCCCCAAATTGTGGATAAGATTCAAGTTCTTTTTCTTTGGCTAAATCAAATGACTTCTGTTCAGTTGTCCCAAGCTTTCCAGTACTACTTGGGTAGAGGCTTATTGCACAAGGAGAATGGGCAGACTCCCTAAATTTATGGTTTCCAAATTGTGTCCTAAGACACCCCAGAGTGTCATGATGAAGTCACATGCGTTCATCTAAATGCTAAAAAACATTTAAAATTTTGAGAGAAAACACAGTAATATTTGACATCTATTGGACACCACATGAAGTAGATTTTATATTAGATTGGGCCAATGTCTGCATAACTGGGCTTTTGAGAATTGCTATGATAAAAAGCAAGAGCTAAACAAAAGTCAGGTACAGGAAACAAGGTGGCAGTGTCCAAGGTGACTCCAAGTTCTTTGAAGTTATATAGGACCCAACAGGTGCACATATCTCATTAGTAAGTAATTGTGGTTAAGAGTGAAATAAAAATATTCTTTTTGCCTCTATTTTATGTGTATTGCTTTTTCAAACAGGTATAAAGTTATTATGATGTAAAAATTTAATCTAAGTATTTAAGGAGGCTGTTAGGTTTGTTTTTCTTGAGACAGGATCTCACTATGTTGTCCAGTGGAATTCCTGGACTCAAGCAATACTCCTGGCTCAGCTTCCCTAGTAGCTGGGTCCACAGGCATGGACTATTTCACCAGGCTAAATATTTCTTTTGACCTGAGATGCCATGACAAAATACTGAAAAACTAAGCATAAATTCACCAGGTACTGTGCCTTTGTGTGAAATTTTCTCTTACTAGATTTTATTTGTTTATTTATTTATTTATTTGCCATGCTGGGGATGAACCCAGAGCCTCACTGCATGCTAGGCAAGTGCTCTACTCCTGAGCTACATCCCCAGTCTCTTACTGTATCCTTAACTCCTTCTGGGGAGTTCTAACCTTATTTAGTGACACAGGATTGTTCATAATGTGATGAGAAGCTGTTAGGGAGAACATAGGGACTGGGCATAGTGGCTGAGGATGATGACCAAGTTTGGAAGTCAGAGCTTTCCTGGCCAGGCAGTTCAGGTGGTCAGAAGCAAAGGAGGGAAGAGGGGCTGAGGACTGAGCCCGCCCTCCTGGCCAAACTCTGCTCTCCATCTGCCTGCAGAATGCACCTAGCAGGACTTGTTTCCTTGGCAAACTTCATCCTCAGAGCCCTGCTCCACGCTGAGCCCCCTGGAGGCCACATGGGTTGTGTTGGACAGGACAGGTGTGGTATCTCCCAGCTACTGGAAATCTGGGAGCCTTAGAGCGCCCCCAATCCGAAGAAGGGAGTGAGTGGATGGCGCCACTGAGCCTAGAGCAGGTCCACGGCCATTCCTTCCTTCCCCACCAGCATCCTCAAGTGACTAGCAGGCGACTTCCTGGAGCAGAACCTGCGGGTCTCTAGCTCCCTGGCTCATACATTAAAGATGCGGAGGCATCGGGACCGCGGTGCCACAAACATAAAGACAAATTTTTAATCCCGAGCAAGAAGATGCCGGGGGATGGGGGGCGCGCGAGAAAAATGAATTAGGTTTTTATTATGTGTTTTATTATGCTGTAATTGAACAGGATTAGATGAGAATACAATATATTTCTGATGCGGCTGGAGGCGGGAGGAGGCGGGAGAGAGGCTGACAGCCAGTATGAGACGGCGAAGCTCGCATGTAGAGAAGCCGGGACTCCAGGACGCAGCGACTCCCAGGAGAGGATGGAGGAGCGTCCTAGCGGTTGGGTGGGCCCATCCCCCACCCCATCCCCCAGTGTGGGTCTGGACGGGGGAGGGGTGATGACTACAAGAAGAGGATGAGGTTAGTGATAGGTCTCGATAGCACACACTGCAGGAGGGACAGATTTGGGAGCTGGAGGGCTGGGGAACTCAGAAACCCGCCTCAGAAGGGAAAGGGGTGCAGCTATGAAAAGATTGGACCCTTTGGATCACTGGGGTCCGAAGGCTCAGGAATTCGCACTCCTAACATCAGTCACCTGCACACTTTGGGCTCAGGTCTTAGAGTCATTTTTCTCGCGCGCCCCCCATCTCCCGGCATTTGCTTGCTCGGGATTAAAACTTTGTCTTCATGTTCGTGGCACCACAGTTCCGGCGCCTCGATATCTTTAATGAATGAGCTGGGGAGCTAGAGACTTGCAGATTCTGGACACTTGAGCAGAGCCCACTTTGTGCCAAGCCCTCGCTGATTTCAGGGAGCCCTGGCCCTCCGATCCCCCCTCCCCAAACCCTGCCCAGCTCCTGTCACCTCTGAAAAAAATCCCTATTTGTGCAAGTGTGATCCAGCATCCCCTTCTCCCCCCAGCACTGTGCCCGCAGGTCTCCTCCGGTATAGGGCGCCCAGCTGAAGCCCAGGGCTGGGCTGTACGCGCTGTGGGGTTAGCGAACCTTCTTCTCACCTGGAATCGCCTCCTTCCCCAGAGCTCCTCTGTCCGCCCCTGCCTGGGCAGCTTCATTAAGGGCCGCCGCCAGCGCCGCGTCTCACCTGCTTGCAGCGCCCTCGCGCTTCGCCAGGGACCGGCTCCTGGCGGTGATGAAGAGGCCCATTAGCCGCTTCTACCTTTAGGGCGGACTGAGCTGCTCCCCCCACCTCTCAATTAGGACGTGAGAAACCGTCAACCAAGATTAATAGTTGCCCGGCTCCGGGGCAGGGAGATGAGCCCAGATTCTGGGGCAGCGCTGCTAGCTCAGCGCTGGCCAACCCGGCGCGGGCCAGGCACACCACCTGCCGCCACTATCCCTCCACTCCGCCTAGTTCCTGTCCTTCCCCCACCTCAGGCGCTTCTGAGTCTCCCAGGTGAGCCCCCTCAACGCGGTCGCGAGGGTCAGTGCTCCCCGCTGCGTCTCGGACCTGGGCGAGCCCCTAGGCAAGACAAGGTTTTGGCACGTGAGAGAGGAAGGCGCCCGCTGGCCAGGGGACTCCCCCAGCTCGCCTACTGACTCGATTTAAGGACTTCTGATCTTAAATGATGAACTGACCATCGCTTTCTTGACCCCCCACCACACTTACTCATTGCACGTTGGCATATTTTTCAGTACCTATAGCCATATCCAATTTACCTTTATTTATGCGATTATGTCATTGATGTCTGTCTCCCCTACTAGACTGGGGGTTCCAGGAAGAAAGGATCATGGTTTTGCTCACCATGGGCTCCAGTGTGCATTCAGTAATTGTATGGTGAATGGCTGAGTGGTGGGCAACAGGCTTGATCCCTGTGTATCTGTGAGAACATCTGATTCCTGTGCCAGTCTTCCTCCCCCAAAACACCTGTAGCATCTGCGCTGTATCTTCTACCTCATATCATTGTAATATTATTTCCATGATTATTGGTTCAATATCTTTCCCTGCTTTAGGCCATATGTTCTTGGAGGACAGGCAGGGCAGGCACACAGCTGCTGCATCCTAATGCCTGCCTGCAGGGACTTAGGCCCTTTGACAAACTGTGGTGTCTGGGGGCTCTTCCAATCTTATTCTTTTGAGGACTTTGTGGCCTAGAGAAGCAAAGTGACTTCCCTAAGGGCACACAGACAGCTAGAAGCAAAGCCAGGATGAAAATAATTTTCCTTTCCAATACACTGTGATTTTTCTCCAAAGGGCACACCGTTTGGAACTCTGAGGAATCTCCTTCTGACTTCTGAAGTGTCTAAACTTTGGGGAGCCTACTCGGTAATCCCAGGTATCTCTCTTCCTTTGGCAATGGTGGTGACCCAAACCTAAGCCTTTCTCCCTCCGGATTAGGGTTTGAGATGGAGGGATGCCCTATATAGAAAACTTAATAGAAAACTTTCTATTGAGTCTCAACTCTGGTGGAGCTTGATGGCCTTTGTCTCTTGTCCCAGCTGAGGCAGGAGGATCGCTTGAACCTAGGGGTTGGAGGCCAACATGAGCAACACAGGGAGACCTCGTTTCTAAAACAATGAAAGTCTTAACTTTGGCTTCTCTTCCTTTGATGTAAAACTAGGGGCATCTCCTGTCTCCAACCCTGGAAATATGTGAACTATCTTTGGTCTCACCCCAGACCAGTAGAATCAGGGAGAAATATTGATCTGGGATCAGAAGCTGAAGAAAGGAAGAGGACTAAAGAGAAAGAGCTAAGACAGAATGAGGACCTAAACTCTACTCCACCTCCTCACACCCCTGGTGTCATCTCTCTAGAACCCACTTACTCTAGGGGGAGGAGTGGGATTGAGTTTGGGGGTGGGGGGGCAAGATCGATACATCACTGGATTTCGATGACCGCAGGCTTTCACCTTGCACATAATGGGGTGAACGGCGGTAAACTCTCCCCGACAGAGCGGGCTCCCCCGGCCTTAATGAGATAATCAATACTTGTTCTCGGCTTAATTTCCATCTAATTGCTCTTTAACGACGCCAGATAATGGGCCGCCTCCAGTGAGGTGGGAGCTGGCTGGGAATCCGACCTGCCTCGGACTCCCGCTTTCCCTCCCCGGGGCGGGGTACCCTGAGCAGGTGGGAAGGGGGGCTCACCACGCCGTTCATGGTAACTGGAGCTCGCTCCACGGGCTTCCCCCCCTAGTGCCGCCACCTACCGGCAGCCTTCTCGGCTTCCACCAGGAGCGCTCCAAGTCTTTGACTCGGAATTGAGACCAAGGCTCAGTGTTTCCGCCTCAGAGCTACTCATCTGATGAGCGACGGAACCCTGCGCCTCTGGACAACCGTTTTCCTCTTTTCCTTTCCCACCTCAATGAAATGCACACAGGGGTAGCCTTGGGGCCTTAGGTAAGTCTTTATGTGCTGTGTTTCTGCACCTAAGGAAGTCTCCGACCTTATACTGGTCAGATGGCTGGGGCTGTGTGTCTCAAGTAAAGGAATCTGACTGTTGACCACATACCACTCAGTTAAGTTGAGAGGAGTAAGAATGAGGAGGGCTCGGCCTCATGGTTCAGAAACTCCTACTGCCCCCAGCTCCTAGGGCCACCTGATTTCCACTAATATCTTCCCTGTTCCCATACACTCCAACCACCCATTGCCAGTAAGACTCTGGCCAACACCAGCAGCTCACACATCAGCTGTAACTTCTCTCACTCCTCACCGGTGAGTCTCAGTACTAAGAGCAGTTAGAGGTTGTCCCCAAGACGGAGAAAATATCCTGGGCTCCAGAGAACTGAACTGCCTTCACATAAGCGGCCCTCAGCTCATCTCTCCTTTACTTACACTCCCCTCCTCTTCCTTCCACAAAGACCCTTGCTGGGGATGGAACTCAGGGCCCCACTAAGCTACATCCCTAGCCCTTCTTCTCTGGATGCCAACCCTGAAGCACTTTGGCCTCCGGTGCAGAGATGCTGCGACCTAGGAAGTTCCTAATCACCTCCTTACCTCCTCCTAATCTGCCATCTGGCCACACACTCCCTGTATCTCTACAGCTTGGCTCCTGCATGTGGGGTCTTTAAGTTTATAAAACATCTACCGCAGTTTTGGCTTCAGCTGCAATGAAATCAAGCTGACAAAGATGTGCACTAGAGTAAGGGTTACGTGATGATTAGAATCATGCCTTGGGCCTGGAAAGTCCCAAGTTCAAGTCTTAGTTCTCTTGGCTTACTGGCCAGTGTGACACCAGGCAAACTTACCTAGAGATCTGAGCCTTACCTTTCTCATCTAAAACATAGAGTTAATAATTCTACCTTGCAAGGTTTTGTAAGTCTGAAGCAAGCTGGTGTATGTAAATTGCTTACCACAGGGCTTCACATACTGTAACCATTTGATAAGTGGTAACGCTTATTACTATTGTATGTTAGAGCTGAAGGAACCATCTAGTTCAAGGAACATAAACTCAAATGCTAGCTAAGTGCTGTGGCACACCTGTAATTCCAGCAACTCCAGAGGCTAAGACAGGAGGATCAATAGTTTGAGGCAGAGGCAGTCTGCACAACTTAGTGAGAACTTGTCTCAAAATGAGAAATAAGATAAAGAAATTTTTAAAAAACTCAAAAGCTCCAGGGGCATGCAGGAATCTTGAATGAGGGAAGCAGGTCAGTGAGGGACTGTTGTGGGCTGCAGAGAGCCAGACCTATCCAAAAGAGCAGCTACTACTTATCTTGGGTTTTTCTGGATACAACAGATTCCCCATTTTTGTTTGTTGTTTGTTTTTAAAACAAACTGGCAACATCAGCAGCTTAGATATTAGCTCTGATTTTTTTTCCATTTCCCTAGTTTAGCATTTACTGGGGATTCTCCTTAAGGAATCTCTGTACAGCTTCACTTTATAATTCTGATTTTTATATAAAATTTCTCAATGTTTAAATATTGGCAGCTAAAGAAAAACTTAAAACAGTGTGACAAATGCAACATGTCTGAAGGCTGAATTCACTTCCATTTTTCAGAAGAAATTGAGGTTCTGATGGGCAGTGGGCTGCTGGCAAAGTGGAGACTGGAAGCTCAGCTTCTAAATGAAAATAATAACTTCTAGTAAGCCCATCCTAGACTGTGGGGCCTCTTTAGCTCCAAGTGCTGCAGACCCTGCCCTCATTCACATACTCCCTGGTGGCTGGGCCTGTCTCAGCACTCAGCAGCTCCAGAAGCTTAAGACCGGGGTCAAAGCAGCTTTGTCTCTTGTGATAAATGCATATTCTTTTTAAAATGTTGTAGAAGGGAATATGAAAACAAATCAAGTTCCAGATCCTAGGGGATCTCAATCCTGTAGGGAGAAATTGGGAGGAAATTGGCAAAAACCCCAAAACTGGGAAAATGGCTTTTGAAGATCTGGTTTGTAAATTAGAAATCTAGGGAAAATGAAAGTAACTTGATTGGACATTTCTACAATACCCTTCATAAATCTCCCAAACCTGACTGGACAATTGTACTCAAAGCTGATTGGTTCAGGCCATTTGGGGTGAGCTATGTAAGGAGCTGCACTGCAGCAGCTCTCTCTCTCTCCGTTGTGGACCACTGACTAGACAAGAACTCTCTCTCCGTCTGACCACCAATGAAGCAAGAACTCTCCTCGTGACCACCGAGGCCAGGACAACTAGACGGTGCTCTCAAGGAATGACTGACTACAAGAAAGCCTCTTGGACCCAGTACCAAGAGGCCGAAGCTGAGGACAGTCTCTGATCCCAGTGCCAGAGGCGGAAGAGCCCCACCCCACCCCGCCCCCAGGCAGCATAGAGCTGCAGCACTTAGGCTGCTAGCACTTGTTATAGCTGTACACTTTGGGTTTCTCTCTGCCCTGATAAGGGCAGAGATATAAAGAACTGTGTTTTTCCCTGAAAGGCAAAAGCACCTAAGGCTTTTTCCTTTCTCCTGTCTCCGCTGGTGTCCCGAGGGCCGCAGAAGTCCGTGCCCCTCACCCGAGGGTCCCAAGTGAATTGTGTTTAGTATCTGTGTGAGTTGCAGGGTCTCCCATCCAAACATCTGGGCCCGGACAGGGAGGTGCACGCCCCACACAATCCCTAATTAAAAGCACCATATTTTTACTCTCTTCTGGGCTCATCAACTTCTGTGTGATTCTATTCCATAAGTCCCCTTCTTTTAACCCCCAAATCAAGGACAGAGCCAGCAGGTCCACTGGGCACAGTTCTTCTGATTACCACCTTTTGTTACCTCTCTTCCTTTGCCCTACCCTTGGGGAAAATGACAGAAAAGGCATGAGGGAACCTAAGGTTTGTGAGGCTGAGCATATTGATATGTTGTTGCTGCTGTTGTTAGGTGCCATAGAGTTGGATCTGACTTATAGCTACCCTATGTACAACAGAATGAAACACTCCCTGACACTGTGCCGTGCCCAACACTATGTCAGCGCTTCTTTGCTATTCATAGGGTTTTCAATGGCTGATTGTTTCAGGATTGTTTCAAGAGGAGCCTGCCAGATCCTTCTCCTGTTTTTGTGATGCTGGGGATTGAACCCAGGGCCTCAGAGAGCACAGAGCAGCACTTTACCAACTGAGATAAACCCTAACCCCTATTGAACATGCTTAGTGTTCTCCCAGTTATATTCTGATGCTTTGCTTGGACTTGAGATTCTCCCTGTGGTTTGGTTACCTAAAAGCCAAGTAATTCATTGATGACCAGTCTTCTTTATTTTCTCCTCCTCAGCCTTTGAGAAAGCATTCACTGTTTCTTGCTTAGAGTTCTGGGTGCGTATTTACCACATCACTCCTTGGTTTCAGTCAACTGGTCAGCTCATGGGAGACTTGAAGTTTAACTTATTTTCCAACTCCCCACAGAGGCCAACATTAGACTGCATTATATGTTAAGAAGAAAGGCTGAAAGTGCAATGTGAGCAAGGATATTGCTATGAACACACGTGACAAACAGATGTAGGGGCCAAAACTGTAGGGCACTGTCTAGAGAGGCAGTTTGCCCCAGGGCCTATCTAGGCCCCTTGGAGGACTGAGGCTTGTTCCCTAGGCAGTTACCTTTGCCCTACATCCGGGAACTCAGGGTCATTGAGCTCTCCAAGATGGCACTGGCATCTATTCCCTTGCCTCAGACCGCTCGACACCAATTGGCTGTTTCCAAACCCCAAAACAGCTCCTGATTGGACTGTTCTGGAACCACTCCTGACTGGCTACTTTTACAAAACCAAATTTGAATGTCCCCTCTGATTGGCTGAAACCCGTGTGGGGTGACTGCCTCTGATTGGTCCCCGGCGAGCCCCAGAAGAGTATATAAGGGTGGTACACGGAGCAGTCTGGGTCCATTCCATCAACCAGCGCAGACATGGAAGAAATAAAGAGCTGTTGGAGCAGAGCACTTGGAGTCTTCATTAGGAAGAAAAGAAGCAAGGAGTCGCCGTGGGCAGAAGCCTCTGAGCCTGCCTTTCTCAAGGTTTCTCAGAGCAGCCGTGGGCATAAGCCTCCTTTCTGGACCACGCGGCTCCTGGGTGCCCGGCTCCCCCTCACCAGACGATGGGTCTTTGGCCGCCGGTTCCGTTCACGGCCAGAGTGAGTCCAGCGGCAAGGCAACGCCCCAGACAAAACCTCTTCCTAGTCCATATGGTCTTGATGGGGCTCTCAGGAAGATGGCCTCCTCTCTTTACAGGCATTGTCTTGTTGTTAGGTGCTACTGAGTCGTGTCCAACTCATAGTGATCCTATGTGTAACAGAATGAAAACCCTGACACTGCCATACAAACGATCTTTTTGTGTGTGTGTGGGGGGGTACTGGGGGTTGGACCCAGCACCTCGTGCTTGCATGCTCTGCAAGTGTTGGACCACTGAGCTGCACCCCCAGCCCATTTTTTTTTTTTACTTTTTTTGAGACAGGGTCTCCCTAAATTATGCAGACTGCCTCTGGTCTCGAACTTCTGATCCTCCCACCTCCGCCTCCTGAGCCGCTGGGATTACAGGCGTGCGCCACTGCGCCCGGCTTACAAACGATCTTTTTTATGTTTGAGTCCATTATTGCAGCCACTGTGTTTCTTCTCATTTTGAGTCATGCCACATCAGCAAATTCCTATCATAAAGGTCGACTCTACTTTGAGGAGGCAACTCTTCCCTAGTTGTTTCTTGAATGCCTTCCATCCTGGAGGAGCTCATTTCTGGCACTATATTTGATAATGTTTCTCTGCTATTCTTGGGCTTTGAATGGTTAATTGTTTTGGGAGTGACCTCCCTAGTATGTCTTAGTCTGGAAGCTTAGCTGAAACCTGTCCACCATGGGTGACCCTGCTGGTATCTAATATACTGGTGGCATAGCTTTCAGCATTGCAGTAACATGCAAGCTCCCATAGCACAAGAAGCTGACAGACACGTGGGGGAGGGGTCATCTTAGGGATTTTTTTTCAGTGCTGGGTATTGAACCCAGGACCTTGTGCATGCTAGGCAAGTATTCTATTTTTTTTTTTTTTTCCAGTACTGGGAGTTGAACCCAGGGCCTCACGCTTGCATGTTTTGCAAGTGCTGGACCACTGAGTTGTACCCTTAGCCTTTTTTTTTTTTTTTTTTTTTACTTTTTGAGACATGGTCTTGCTAAGTCATGCAGACTGCCTCTGGTCTCGAACTTGCAGTCCTCCTGCCTCCACCTCCCAAGGCAATGGGATTACAAGTGTGTGCCACCGTGCCCGGCAGCAAGTATTCTATTTTTGAGGTATATCCCAAGACTAGGGGTTGTCTTAGTTTTGGTTCCCCACAAAGCAGATCCTGAGGCCAGGATCGGGGTACACTAGTTTCTTTGGGAGGTTATCTCAGAAAATACAGTGAGAGAGAAGGGAAGTAGGAGAGGGGAGGAAAACTAATTAACAGGTGCATTAATGAATAAGTTACGTCTGAGGACATCTGGGGCTCGACCTCACTGGAGGCCTTTTGCAAAACTCTATGGAATATTCCTCAGAATTACCCCCATAGAAAGGAAAGGAAACAAAAGTATTTATCCTCCAACATTATTCCTCAGTGGATGCAGCTTGCTCCTGAGTTTTTAACCTAGTGTCATTTCTAGCCTGTTCAACATACCAGCTAAGAGTTCATTCTAAGGGCCAGAGAATGCCCTCATGCAGAGAGACCCAAGAATTGCACATGAACTGTCTTCAAGCAACCTTTGGTGTGAGCCAAGCATGTATGGGTAGGGCATTGACTGCATATGAGAAGAGAGATTCATGATCCAGGCTAGCCACTCCTTGGCCATGTGATTGATTCCTGTTGAGTATATTAACCAAGCAGAGTCAATAAAAGATTTCTCTGAGGTCTGATGTATTGGCACTGTTCCTGCAGCCACATGTATGATGCAGGCTGGAGCCTATTAATGACCTTTTCCCTCTGCCTGCTGGGAAGAAAATATCAGAAGTGGATCATTCAGTCTGGATATATTGGAGTGATGCTCAGAAAAGAAGTCTGGACAGGAGATAGAGATCTGGGAGTCTTATGGAAGGAGTGAGAGATGTTGGCAGCAGAAATTTACCTCATTGGCCTCACCTCTGAAAACTGTCTTCAAGTAAAAAGTAGATTAAGGTGGGACAAAATCTTTCCTTCTGAGTGTGCCATAATGAAAAGTGGACTTTAATCAGTGACACTACTCATGCTCACAGTTTTCCAAAAGGTAGGGGCAGAGTGTGCAATTGTGTGAAAATGTCTAGCTGTGACAACTAATCCAGTAACCTTTCCTGTCATGAAATTTTGCTAATAATTTAAAAGGCAACTCATATGGTTTTTTTGTTTGTTTGTTTTTGTTTTTTGTTTTGTGGTACTGGGGGTTGAACCCAGGGCCTCACACCTGCATGCTCTGCAAGTGCTGGACCACTGAGCTGCGCCACCAGCCCATTTTTTTTACTTTTTGAGACAGGGTCTCACTAAGTTACACAGACTGTGTCTGGTCTCAAACTTGCAATGCTCCTGCCTCCGCCTCCCGAGCAGCTGGGATTACATGCGTGCGCCACCGCACTTGGCTCGCAACTCATATGTTAAATGACATTGTGTCTAGTACTTATTGATTATACAAGCCTTTCTCTTGGCATTAGCTTTAGCCTGTCATTCCTCAGAAGGACCATTTACTCACTCCATGGTTATACAAACTTATACCTGTGATAAAATTTCAATCACACATATGCTCACATGAGTAAATTAAAAAAACCCTATAAGATCTGAATAAGGTCCATAGTTTAATTAGTAGTATTGTATTAATGCCAACTTTCTGGTTTTGGTAATTATACCTATGGTTATATAAGATGTCATCATCAGGGTATGCTGGATGAAGGGTACATGGGAACACTGTGTTATGCAATTTCTAAGCTAGTCTAAAATTATTTCAATAAAAGCCTTTAAAAAAACACTGAGAGGATATCTTTGCATAAATGGCTCTTATGCCTAAAATTGAAAAGATGGACAATACGAAGTGTTGACAAGGATGTAGCATGTTGGGAACGCTCATAAACTTCTGGTGACTGTAAACTGATACAGTCACTTTGGAAACATGTTTGGTAATATCTACTAGTGTTGAATGTATGTATATCAATAAAGCAGAAATTCCACTCCTAGTTATGTCCTAATTTATATAAATGTTAAAAACATGTAAAATTATAGAGTTAGAAGTGGTTATCTAAGGAGACAAGGACAGATAATGATTAGGAAGGCATGATGGGGGCTTCTGGGAGTGTTAGCAATATGCTATTTTTCTTTTCTTTTCTTTTCTTTTTGTTCAGTACTGGGGGTTGGACCCAAGGCCTCACACTTGCATGCTTTGCAAGTGCTGTACCACTGAGCTGCACCCCCAGCCCATTCTTTTACTTTTTGAGACAGGGCCTTGCTAAATTATGCAGACTGCCTTTGGTCTCGAATTTGCAATCCTCCTGCCTCTGCCTCCCGGGTAGCTGGGATTACAGGCATGCGCCTGGCTAATGTTATTTTTCATCCCATTGAGTGTTCCTTTTGTACTAATTGAAATACCTGTTTTGTGCATTTTCCTTCTTATTTGTTATACTTTATGATGAAGGAAGTTTAAAACAAAAAGAGAACAAGAAATGTAGAATGTACATTAGAATGCTTTAAACAACCTAAGTTTATCTTTACAAAAATTGGTCATCATGTGGGATGAAGCTAAAGTCTCCATCTCAAAGGTGAATGGGATACTACAGGTATAGGGAGGGGAGAGAAGTTGTCTTCTGAAATACAGGAAGAAGAATAAACTGAAGAAATTGTTAGCCTGTTATCTGTCCAGATGTCTTAAAGCTCATTCAACTTGCCTTAATGCCTACGTATTCCTGGGAGCCTGCTCCTGTCTCTTCTAAGCCTCCTTTTATAACATTACTTGTAGACATGTTTCAATATTTATCTTTCTACCTGGCTGTCCCAATTTTCTACATTTGTATCACTGTTCTAATTTACATTAAATATAGCCTCTACTTTCTATGTTTGTGGTGTGGGAGATTGGCCTCTATTATTTTATTATGAAAAATAATTTTACAAAATAAAGGATAGTGAGCATTACACTCAACTATTACTCGGCCTCATTCCAAATTCTCTTAGAATATTTATTGATGATGTATATGATATACATTTACACAGCTGCAATCAGTATCCATATACTTCTCTTCACCTTTCCTCCTACACACATATTTTTCACTTTTACTGAGTCCACTTATTTGTCACAGTAGGCAGCAACAACAACAACAACAACAACAACAACAAAATATACATATACATATATACATATACATACATATATATATATTTTTTTCTGGAGGTTGAATCCAGGGCCTTGTGCATGCTAGGGAAGCACTCCACCACTATGGTATATTCCTAGCCCCCATTTTTATTGTTTTTATTTTTGAGATAAGGTATTCCTAAATTGCACAGGCTACCTCTGGCCTCAAATTTGTGATCATTCTGTCTCATCCTCCCAAGTCGCTGGGCTTATGGGTGTGCGCCACTGTGCCCAGCAAAATATTTCATATTAATTATCTATGTAGACACTTTTTTTGACTTAACTGATTCTAATATTCACAGGAAGCACAGTTCCTCTAACAGGTCAATCCAGACCATTTGTTTCACTTCTTCTTCCTCAAAGTTGCGACCACTCTACTTTCACCAGCTGTGTCAAAAAAGGGTTCATGACATAAATGTTAGAATGTTTGGGTCCTCCCGAGTCATTTCTTACCAAGTTGCACACTGACCCTTCATGCCTTGATTCATCTCATATTGTGCACTTATCTAGAACCCTTTTCATTCTGTCACTATATTTCACATTTATTTCATGGATAGGTGGCTGAAAGAAAGTGGAAGTGTGATAATCTGTGACCTCTAGGCTATGATTCACAGTGGAAAGAAAATGACATTCGACACTTCATTCCTTTTTTTAAAATCTCCCCACTACTGGGGATTAAACCCAAGGCCTTGAATATGTTAGGCAAGCCTTCTACCACTAAATTACATCTCTAGCCCTTTTTTTACTTTATTTTGAGACAGATTCTAAATTGCCCAGGCTGTCCTTGAACTTGCAATTCTCCTGCCTCAGTCTCCTGAGTAGCTGGGATTACAGGCATACATCACCTTGTCCAGCTCATTCCTTTAGTATAAGCATCTGCACAAAAAGGGGAAAAAGAAGCAGGACCATTTATTCTTTTACAAATATTAACTTTACCTGTTTGTGTTACATAGTTACTTTTGCATAGCTATGACGTTACATAGTTACTTTTGCATAGCTATGATGAAATACCAGAGACAGCAACTTAAAGGGGGAAAGATTCCTTTGGCTCACAGTTTCAGAGGGGTCAGTCCATGGTCCCTTGGCTCCATGTTTCTGGGCCCATTGTGAAGCAGAACATCAAAGCAGTGGGAGCATATGTAGGAGGAAGCTGGTCACTTCAGGGCAGACAAGAATAAGACTGAAGAGACAGAAAGTGGTCAGGGTAAGATAGAGCCCCCAAGGACACACCCCCAGTGACTGACTTCCTCCAACCAGCCCTACTTTCCACAGTTCTATCACTGAATGTGTCAGTGGATTAAACCATTCATTAGGTTAGAGCCCATATAACCTAATTGTCTCTGGAAATGCCCTCACAGACATATCCAGAGGTGTGCTTCACTATTCTCCTTGGTATTTCTCAATCCAGTCAGGTTGCCAATCAAGATTAACCACCCCAAATTCATCTGAATCTAGCCTCCCTCATGCATGTGCAAGGGATGCTGCCACCTGGCTTCTCTCCTTGTAAATTCACATCGTTCAGACTAGAAATCCTTTACCTTTGGCCCAACAAGCCTGAATCCAGTCATACCAAGTCAACATTTTCAGAGTATGAACATGCAAAATCTTTTGCTATTTCTTTACTATTTGTGGATGCACATAATTGTTATTTTAATGAGTTCTGGAGCCTTAATGGATAAAATATATGATGAGGAGGATCTGAGAACATATTTAGACTTTCAAACTGTCTTATGCAAATAACTCATTTCTAACATATTACTACAATACTCTTTTTAAAGCAGAGCCAGGGTGGTGGCACAAGCCTGTTATCCTACCACTTGGGAGGCTGACGCAAGAAGATCTCGAGTTCTGGGCACACCCAGGAAACAAAGTGAGTTCAAGACAAGTTTGGGTGACACAGCCAGATCCTGTCTCAATGTTATTTTTTCAAGTGGAACCCTATAGAGTCAGTATCTTTGGTGCTTATTGTATGCACGGTCATATTCTCGTTACCAGTTTCACAACCACCAGAGGGTGCTCGTTCCCCGTCGATCTAGTTCCAGTCCCCATCAATAATAGAAAACCCAGGTCAAACTTGGCTTTAAACTCAGAAAGTCTTTCACATCTAATCCACAAATATTTACCAAGAATATACTGTGCTGCCAGTCGCGGGGATAGATTAATAAAATACAAGGGTAAATTAGGCATGATTCCTACTACAAGGTTTAGGGCATAGCAAAGACTGGAAGTAAAAACCGGCTACAATGAAGTGAGAGAAGAGTTTATGGGTCTGTGGAGTTGGTTTTAATGTTGGTTCCAGCTTTAGAAGCACACAGCAACTCACCAAGAGATCCTGGACTTGCTTCTGCTCTGGTATCCCAGGCAACTACTCCGCCCCCAAGGTGTATTGTCAGGTCCAGGGACCTCCCCTTGGTTGGCTTCATTCCTCTGCTCCGCAAGACCCCTTCTCCCTCCTTTCCCAGGGCTTCTGACAGTTCACTTCTGCCCCCAGGTAGACACCTGAGTTACCCTCCCGTCCAAGGCCAAAGGATTACCTACAATTATCGGTGATAGCTGGCTCCGCCCATTCTTTTCCGGTATAAAACCTGCGGGCTTTTCCTTCCGAATGCTTAGAGTTCACGTTCTGATTCTCGCGACAACTCCGAGACCTCGCGTGAAGCTCTCTGCGTGTCTCTTTTGAGATAGTCTCTTTTGAGACGATAATATGCTGCCCCCGCCCACCTCGTCAGAACCCATCTGGTCGGGATTAGCGTCGTTGATGTTCAGGAGTCCCTAGGAGAAGGGTTTGGCTGAATTCAGATGAACTCTTCTAGGGCGGAGCTTCGGGCCCCCTCCAACGGCTTGACTCTCCAGGGCCCTAGTGCGCAGGCGCGGTCAAGGACGGCGGCAGTACTGGGCCTTTCGTGCGGAACCTACCGCCCCCTCCCTGGCTGGAAACGGAGTTTCCGCCCCTGCAAACTTGCCTGCTGCTCCTGGCTTCTGTAAACTGCTTGGGGCAGGCCGAGGCGGGGCCTGGCCGACGCGGGTTTGGTGGGAGGCCCTCCCCGGGTGCTCTCCTCTCCGCCCCCAGCCCACAGTGCCACGGTGGCGCTGGTGGCGGTCGCGAGATTAGATACCTCTGGCCTTGCCCGCTTCGCAACCATAACCTGTAATCCGGACCCAGAGCGACGCCCCCCGGAGAGGCGCCGAGCCCGCCTCTCCCAGCGGCCGCTTCTCAGCACTGACCTCTAATCTCCGGCTCATCCGCGGGTTGCAGCACCTGCCAGATGGGGGGAGGGAGAAGGCCCGATGTGGGAAAGCAGGTGTAAACACCGAGACTGTCAGGCACTTGTGTGGAGAAACCGGGTGGGCAAGGGTGCAACTGCCCTCAGGGAAACTGGCCCTGGGCTGCTGGAAGATGTTGGCTGAATCTGCTCTCCAGAAGCGCCCAGACATCGATGTAAAATGACTTGGCACCAGAGCTCCTTCCTCCTCCCAATTACGCAGCTGCTGCAGCCACCCCAGCAGCTCCAGGGACTGTAAAGTCAGAAGGGACAGGACCCAGGTATTCAGCCAACGCTTTGAGTTCCCAGACATCCCTCTACCCCCACTCCCCATCATCACACTTTCATTCCCAGCTCGGTGTCCGGTTTCGTCTCTTCTGCGCTTTCATTGTGACTTTGGGCCAGGCTAGGAGGAAATGGCCCGGGAGGGTCCTCATGCAGCCGCACAAAATTGGCAGCCTCAGAACCAGGGGGAAGGCGGGTATGAGACAGAGAGGGGCGGAGAGAGGGGCCAGAGGAGTTGCTCTCTGAATCCTAGCCCGAGATCCTCTGACTGGAGCAGAGGTGACCAACGGGTCCAGCTGACTGTGCGTGCGCCTCTGCTTTCTTTCCACTGGCTGCTCTTTGGGATTGGAATCAGCTGTTCCAAAGGGCCTAGTCTGGGACACTAGGTGAGTCCCTGGGCCCCAGGCCAAACGCAAGGAGCATACCTTCCCCCATTTCTACCTACTTTAACAACTTCATACTTCTGGAGCCGTCTATTCCCATCCTTCTCTGGGGCAAAGCAACACCAGAGTTGGTTGGTTTGTGGAGGTGCTGCGTGTGTGTGTGTGTGTGTGTGTGTGTGTGTGTGTGTGTGTGTACACAGGCGCACATTATTACCCCTTCCTCTCTGTTCTCACTCCCCAACCCACCCAGGACAGCCCAATCAACTGTCAACCAGCATTACTGGGTAACCCCTAGTGGGTCACTAAAACTGTCTTGTTGTTAGGTGCCTGTTGAGTCGGTATCTGACTCATAGCGACCCTCATAGGGTTTTCAATGGCTGTTTCAGGATTGCCTTGGGAGTGGATTGC
This sequence comes from Pedetes capensis, assembly GCA_007922755.1. Taxonomy (NCBI): domain Eukaryota; kingdom Metazoa; phylum Chordata; class Mammalia; order Rodentia; family Pedetidae; genus Pedetes; species Pedetes capensis. The sequence goes on along the minus strand of VMDO01000020.1, from coordinate 25,032 downwards.
CAGGTCCTTCTCCCATTTTTGAGGTGCTGGGAATTGAACTCAGGACCTCTGAGACTGCAGCGCAGCGCTCTACCAACTGAGCTAACCTAAGATAGCAGATAGACTCCAAGATAGCAGGGGAGGGGGCAGTGCTAGGGTCAAGCTTTAGTATAAGGAGCAGCAAGATTGGCCTTTAAGCATAGGCTTTGTTTCTGACCTCCTGACCTGGTTCCCTCCCTAGCAGGTGCCACCAACGCGCTGATGCCCCGAGTGCTCGCAGGGCTTCCAGCTAACCATGCCGCCGCTGTCTTGGCTCTGCCCCTGCTACTGCTACTGCTGGTGGTGCGGACACCGTCCCCGACCACCGCAAGGCCGTCCTCAGGCCCCGATTATCTGCGGCGCGGCTGGCTGAGGCTACTAGCTGAGGGCGAGGGCTGCGCTCCCTGCCGGCCAGACGAGTGCGCCGCGCCGCGGGGCTGCCTGGCAGGCCGGGTGCGGGACGCGTGCGGCTGCTGCTGGGAATGTGCCAACCTCGAGGGCCAGCTCTGCGACCTGGACCCCAGTGCTCACTTCTATGGGCGCTGTGGCGAGCAGCTTGAGTGCCAGCTGGACGCAGGCGGCGACCTGAGCCGCGGAGAAGTGCCGGAGCCGCTGTGTGTCTGCCGCACGCAGCGTCCGCTCTGCGGTTCCGACGGCCGTACCTACGCCCAGATCTGCCGCCTGCAGGAGGCCGCCCGAGCTCGGCCCGACGCCAACCTCACAGTGGCGCACCTAGGGCCCTGTGAATCGGGTACGCACGGCAGGGAGCCTTTACCCCCAGGACTTGGGCTTCCTTGAGGTCTTGTTCCCTGACCCCAAAGCCATTGGTCTCTGGCTGGCGAATCGGAAAAGCCAAGGCCTCGGAGGCCTCCAGTCCATTGTGAGATCCTGCTTTCACTCCTTCTCAGAGATCACTGCCTAAGGTGCAGGTCCCGAACATGGTCGGCGGGCTTAAGGGTGCTGAGCTGTCTGAAAGCCCCAGCCCGGACTGGCAGGGACCGACCTGGTGAGGGAGCAAGCCCAGAGCCAACGGCTGGCTCAAAATTAAAAAGACTCCCAGACTGTCCCCAGACCGCTGAAGCCTAGGCAGATAGGCTTGCATGTGAGGCGCAGTCTGTTAACCCAGTCTCTCCGCCTCTCCTTTATCCTGCATTTAGGGATTAGTGAAGGGCGGAGCACTTCTCTCCCTCCCACTGGGGTTGGGGGCCATTGAAACCTGAAGTTTTCTTAGGCGTCTTTCATAACTTTCACTTCCTGAGCTCCTACTCCATGGCAGGCTTGGCCCCAGCTGCCGAGAAAACAAATGTACCAGCAGGGGGCCCCAACAATTTCCCCCAGTCTTTCAGGCTTCCCTCCTACCGCCTGGTTTCAGGTTCTCAGCTCTGCCACACGTCCCTCCTCTGCCCCAGAGGGCCTGGAGGGGAAGGAGGGCTGCTTTTCAGGCCTTTGGGAACTGGGCCCAGTTAGAAAAGGGGGAAGTGGGGGCGGGATGGATTGGTTACAAGCACAGCAGGAAAAGAGCTGGAGGGTAGAGTGAGGACAGGGGAGCAGTCAGGGATACAGTGTTGCTGCCAAGCTATGATGTGGGTCTGTGTGCTTGTTTGTGCAATTTGTCCACATGTGCTGTGTGTGTAGACATGTGCCTGCACATCTCTATATCTGTGTTTGCACCCTTGTGTGTACCTGCATCTATATGTGTATGGGTGTGTACATGTCAGGTTTTGTTTATGGATGCATGTTGACCTCAGCATATATTGTCTTCTGCCACAAACATGCCTGTAATAATTTGTATATTGTGTCCTTATTGGGCTGGATGTACCATCCTGTTCTCAGACCTTCACCTCCACCCACCCTCCCAGAGCCCCAGATCGTGTCACAACCTCAGGACATTTGGAATGTGACAGGGCAGGATGCCATCTTTGGTTGTGAAGTGTTTGCCTACCCCATGGCCTCTATCGAGTGGAGGAAGGATGGCTTGGACATCCAGCTGCCAGGGGATGACCCTCACATCTCTGTGCAGGTAGCAACAGGGAGCAGAGGCTTCCCTTGGGCAGCTGAGGGCTCCCTAGAATGCTGTTGCTGACTGCACATCTGGTTCCAGTTTAGGGGTGGACCTGAAAGGTTTCAGACGACCAGCTGGCTACAGATCCAGGCTGTGCGACCCAGTGATGAGGGTACCTACCGCTGCTTTGCCCGTAATGCCCTAGGTCAGGTTGAGGCCTCTGCTATGCTGACAGTGCTCACACCAGGTAAGGGGGCTTTGTGGCCCCTGGGCTCTGGGGGTCAGAAGGATGTACTGGATTAGGACCCTTGGATGTTATGTAAGAAACAGTCCATGTGTGAATGAGCACATGGGTCTACACAGGAGCATAGCCTTCCCATGGATTGGGGTGTGTGGGTGTCAACAGCTCCTTTCTCCTATTCTTTCTCTACTATGTGTGTTTGCAGACCAGCTGAACTCCACAGGCATCCTGCAGCTGCGATCACTGAACCTGGTTCCTGAGGAGGCCGAAAATGAAGACAGTGAGGATTACTATTAGGTCCACAGCTCTGGCCCGTGGGAGTGGGTAAATGGGCATAGTGTCCATCCCTGCCCTTGAGAAGACCTGGAAAGGGCCAGCAGGGTGCCTTCATGGATTGCTTTAGTGCTTCTAATACAGTGATCATGAAGATGGTGGTAGAAGAAAGGTTGGAGGAGAGTAGGGAGAGAGGCAGAACTGTGGAGAGATGGGATGCAATGGGGCCTGTGCAGGAAATTCCCTGGTCAGGAGAATCTCCAACAGGGACCAGCCAGGAAGAAGGCAACAGCTGCCTGCTGGTCCCCAGGCTGGGGTTGGGCTGCAGCATACACAAAGAGGTGCAGGCACCAGAATCCTCCTCTTCTTCCCAGCAGCCCTCCCTTTTAACCCTATTCAGCCAGACTCTCCTAACTGCCCTTCCCCACAAACCCTGGTTTCTGCGGTTATTTTTCTAGTTCCCAACTTTTTCCTAGTCTGTTTACCCTTCCTCAAAACTCATCTTCCAGAAGTTTTCCCTCTTGCCCAAGTCCCAGGTGCACTTACTAACTATAATCATTTTTGTTGTTTGCTGTCTGTTCTTAGTACTAGAGAGCACAGTGGAGCTGCTTTAGTTCAGGGCTATAAGAGGGGTGGAACCAGCTCCACACTCTATACCACTCTACTAGACAAAGCCTGCCTAGCACAAGACCAGGCATAGTGTGCATCAATAAAGATTTATAAACAAACTGAGCCACACAGCTGTAGACAGTTCTTGCACATGGGCACAAGAACACCAGATACCCATAGGAGGCCTCCCACACTAACAGGATCTTGGCTTCTAGAAGCTGCAGGTCCTGCTTTGTAAGCACATGCCTGCTAGATGAGAGAAGCTTTGATCTCTATCCTACCCCACCCTCTAGGGCAGAATCCTAGAGCCATCTAGTTGGAGGAAGAGTGTCCCAGTCAGCCTTCCACTGGGGCTGATATAGAGATAGATTACCTGGCCCTCTGTCGTACTTTTTTTTTTTTTCTTTCTTTCTTCTTTCTTTCTTTTTTTTTTTTTTTTTTTTTTTTTTTTTTTTTTTTTTTTTTTTTTTTTTTTTTTTTTTTTTTTTTTTTTTTTTTTGTGTGTGTGTGTGTGGCAGTACTTTGCGGTTGAATCCAGGGCCTTGCACATATTTTGCAAGTGCTCTACCACTGGCTACACCTCTAGCCCCTTTTTAATTTTTTATCTTGAGACAGGGTCTTGCTAAATTACACTGGCTGCCTCTGGCCTCGAACCTGAAATCCTCCTGCCTCTGCTTCCCCAGTTCTGGAATTACAGGTGTGAGCCACCAAACCTGGCTTGCTTTCCTATTGTCTCCTCCTGGAGCAGAATGGAGAACTGTGTGTGTGTGTGTGTGTGTGTGTGTGTGTGTGTGTGTGTGTGTGTGTGTATGTGTGTGTGTGTGTGTGTGTGTGTGTGTGTGTTGGAGACCCCAGTATAAAAGCATAAACTGGATGAAGGAAGGGAGACCTTGGGCCTCCTGTGTGGGCTACACTCTTCCCCAGCTCCCATAGGAGCCTTCCCATTTCCTGGCTGAGCTCAAAGTCATAGTAAGCCTGTTTCCAACTACCCCAGTTACGATTTGTCCTATTTGACTTGGGGTCCTTTACAAAACAGCACTCTGACTCCCTAAACCTTTTCCCACATTCTCCTTATCTAGCCCTGGCACACTGGGGGAGGTTACGGAATGATTGAAGGAGAGAATGAAAGTGTAAGTCATCAGGCCAAAATGTGTGGGGATGGCGACAGCCTCCTACGCGCCTGGGCTCCTCCCAGAGCTGGCGCCACCGCGGGAGGGAGCGCTCTTGGCTCAGAGTCTGATTTTGTCCTTTGGGGCCCAAAGTAGGGAGCCGAGCTTCTTGGGAGGGGCGTGGCCTGGAACCCCACCCCAGCGCTTGCTAGCCACTCCTGTGTCCGCTCACTGCTCTTGCCTCTGCCTCTGCCTTGCAGTTGGGCCCGGTGCTAGTGTATGGTTCTTATTGCCGAATCCTGGCTGGAGACCAGCGGCCCCAAGAGCTGGGCGCACGACAGCGCGAGTGGGTTGGGTACTTGGAGCGAATTTCAAGGCGACCGCGGAAGCTGGGGCGGGAGTGTGGGAGGGGCAGCGACCGCTTTCAGCCCTACCGGAAGGTCGGCTCCGCGCTCTAAGAGGGGACGTGGGCCTGGGTCCCAGCGTCAGCCAGGGAATCTGCTCCTAGTTTGTTCTTCTCCTAGCTGGGCTCCAAGGCGCCCCCTGCGGGTCTCACGGGTTCGCCCGCGCCCACCTGCAGAGCAGAGCCTTCTCGTCAAAATCCCCCAATCGGGGAAGGTCCCCACCTGGGGAATCCGTACTCCCCGGTTGCATTTGCAAACTTTGTCGTTTTTTCGGCAGCAGCCTTCTTGAAGCTTCAATTTCCCGTTCCGCCACCCTGCTAGCTCAGGCCCCTCAGCCTGGAATGGGAAAGACTCCTACTGCCCACCGCACCCGCCCTCCCTGCACCCCGCCTCTGCTGCCACCGACGGGGTTTAATAATGTTGCTGGAAAGTGACATGCGATTTATTATTAAAGTAATGCGGGCGCGGGGACGGGAAAGGTTTAATAAACGCGCTGAGATGCAGGATTATTCGCCACAAATAAATGAGAGCGCGGGCGGCGTTTTAATAAATAATTTCCCACTGCTGCCGCGGGAGGAGAGGAGAGGAGGCCCGGGAATCTGAGCGGCCGCTGGCACTCCCGGCTGCGCCTCCCCACAGGTTTCCGAGCCTTCCCTGCTAGGTTGCCGGCATCCAAGGTGTAAGGTTCCCGGGGAGCAGACTCAGAGTAGCCCAAGCCTGGAGACAGGGGATGTTATGTCCCTCCACACTACCTCCACCGATGGGATTTTAAGTAGTTTAAGAGGCTGTAAGAGGCAGTGAATACACTTCCTGGTCGAGGCAGACTGTGTTCATGGAGACCAGCCCCTCTCCCAAGCCAGGGCCCCTGTTCTGAGGGCTGGGCCTTTCTGCTCCCTGCTCTTGACTGACCTGGACTGCATGCCGGGACAAGGTGTGAGGAGTAGGCCAGAGGTCGTGGGGTAGGTGGTGTACAGGTATGTAAGTGACTCATGTGTGCAAACAGTCCTGACTCTTATCACCCTCCTCAGGGTGGTCTTGGGGAGTGGGGTCGTTTCTGGCTACTCCTTACTGAGAAGGTTCTAAGAGTTCCTCCCTTTCGCTTGTCTGAACCGAGGGTGTGGGGCTTAGCCCAGCTCCCTGCTCACTGGCGGAGAGGGGTTGATTTGAGAACTGAGCCGAATTGGAGATCCCCAGGGGGAATCTTCCCCTCCAAGAGAAGCTTGGAGGCCCAAGAAGAACGAACCCCACTTCGGAGAGGCCAAGATTGCAGACTTTGGGCACCCAGGACGTGCTAACAGTGCTGGTGGTTGTGATGGGAGGAGCCCTTTGGAGTACCCCTGGCTCTGCAAATTTTGTGGCTTACAAGAAAAAAAGCGAGAGCCCGGCGTGGTGGCGCAAGCCTGTAATCCCAGTGGCTAGGGAGGCAGAGGTAGGAGTATCGCAAGCTCGAGACCAGAGGCAGTCTGCCTAATTTAGTGAGACATTGTCTCAAAAAGTAAAAAAAAAAAGGGGGGGGCTGGGGGTGCAGCTCAGTGGTCCAGCACTTGCAGAGCATGCAAGCGTGAGGCCCTGGGTTCAATCCCCAGTACCGAAAAAAGCAAAGCAAAACAAAACAAAACAACAACAACAAAAAAGCGACTTCTCGGTTAAAGCTTGGGAATACAGGAAGTGAGGAAAGAGTGCCATCTAGTGGGTATTTCTGGCAGTGGCAGCCAAGCCTGGGCCAGGAGCCTTGAGACAGTTTATACTTGATTGGAAAAAATCTGTGTAAAAAGTTGATTTGATTTGTATTTGTTTAGTGTATACGAATGTGTACCCGTGTAGGAAAAATGTAATCACTCTATATGACATGTGTGACTTCTGTAATATTTATATGCTTGTAGTGATTATATGTGCATGTGTGTTTACATGCACTGTTAGCTACATGTAGATATATGTAGATATGTCACATTATACATTATGTATGTGGATTATCAAAATGCATATATATATATATATAAAACATGTAGGGGTGTGTGTGTATGTGTGTACATAAGCACTGTAAAGTGGATGCATTATTATAAGTGTATGTATATGTATATGTACACATCTGTTTGCAAGTATGCATTACATTACGTGTCAATATTTCTACAAACATTGTTATGTACCAATACTGCTGTAGGGCTGGGGCTACATTATGGAGAAAACATGGTCCCTGCCTCATGAAGCTTACATTCTAGTCAAAGATATGTATGTGAATGTATGTATACTTACACTAATTATATTTTGGTATGTTTACAGGATTGTTGTTGGGGGAACACATACATGTAACTCTGTCTGCACGTGTATGTCTGGTGGACCCAGGGATTCTCTGGTTTTTAACTCAAGAGTTCAGTCCTGTTACCTAGAACTCTATTCTAGAGTGCACAGACAGTTAAGAGCAGAGGGAAGGAGGCTGATTACCTCCTCTGGTAGATTTTGGGTTGTTTCCTCAGCCCTCTGAATGAGTAAATTCCTTCTAAACAAGGAATGACAGTTACTGCCAATCAGGGCTGCAGGGGAAGATGGTAGTCTCCACAGAAGTTGAAGTTCCCTGTAATTTTCGCTTGTTAGAGGAACTTGAAGAAGGACAAAAAGGAGTAGGCAACGGTGCTGTTAGCCGGGGCCTTGAAGATAATGAAGATATGACACTTACAAGGTGGACAGGCATGATTATTGGGCTGCCAAGGACAAATTATGAAAACAAAATATATAGCCTGAAAGTAGAAGGTGGACCTAAATACCCAGAAGCTCCTCTATCAGTTAGATTTTTGACAAAAAATTAATATGAATGGAATACATAATTCCAGTGGATGCACAGATCATAGTAACATTAGCAAAATGGCAAAATTCATATAGCATTAAAGTTGTATTTCAAGAGCTGTCTAATGAAGTTCAAAGAAAATATGAAGCTTCCACAGCCACCAGAAGGACAAACATAAAACAACTTATTTTAATGGAACTCAAATTTGTCTTAAATCAGCAATCTTCTACTCATGTTAATATCTTGACTAAATATCACAATGCAAAATACCCACACATGAAGTGAAAGAATTCCAGTTGGTAAACACGTCCCAGATATTTGTAAGAATATATTTAATATATGTACACCCATTAAGTTTTCAGGTAACAGGAGGAAAAATGCAGCACAATATTTCTTTCTCTTGTTGAGGCACTGTCATTTAAAATTGAACCTGGAAGACTTGAAATAGAATTCAGGTTTTCAAGATGAAAGTATGGCAAGAAGTGTCAGATGGCAGTAGAAATTTGTCTTTTGGAAAAGTAAATCTCAAGAAGGAAAAACAGAAATGGCATGCTTTATCCATCTTACTTAGTGAAAGAGCTGCAGTTGAAATTGTTTAAAGTAGCAGATACAATGAATAGTGTCACAAATTGTGTTAATTTTTGAAGCAGTGTGGATGCTGACTACCAATGATATCAAAAATATGTTTGGGATTGTTTTGATACCTGTATTTGTAATAAAAAATGTTGGGGGGACTGATGAATTCCTACTAAAAGCTGTCCCTGTGTGTTACATGTAACAGACATGGTAAGTATTTGTTCACAGTCTTTGTTTCATAAAACAGGCATTTAAGTTTAAGAGAAGTCAACAAAAAGGAAATAGGTGTATGGATATGTGATTTTGAGGTTAATGTTAGTCTTAAAATGTAAAAAAAAAAAAAAAATGTGGAACTTGTCCTCAGGAAAAAAGAAAGAAAGTTACAACATGGGCGCAGTGACGCATGCATGCCTGTAATCCCAGTGACTTGGGAGGCAGAAGCAGGAGGATTGTAAATTTGAGACCAGAGGCAGTCTGCATAATTTAGCGAGACCCTGTCTCAAAAAGTAAAAAAAAATGGGCTGGAGGTACAGCTCAGTGGTACAGCACTTGCAAAGCATGCAAGCGCAAGGCCCTGGGTTCAACCCTCAGTACTGCAAAAAAGAAAAAAGGAAAAACTACTGCTGATCGAATCTCACCTCTGCTCAAGGTAGAGTACTTACCAGGGAGGATCATGGAGAGGGGATGGGTGCAAAGGGGCACTGGAAGGCTAGGAGTGGACGTAGGCTCTTTGAGTACAGGGCTAGGGGCACTTAAAGACAGCCAGGGATCAGGTCTGAGACTCACTGAACTCTGGGTGTCAGCAGCAGATAATGGGGGGGGGGTTAGGACACTTGGGGAGGGATGGGTTGGTGGAATTGAGTGAGTTAGAGTGGAAGGAGCAGAGGCAGAGGCTGTAGTGTCAGGGACACACCAGTTTGGGGTGAGTCTGGAAGCCAGCCCTTTTTCCCACCCCTCCCCTTCCCCATGCTCAGCCCCCTAACCTTCTCTAGTCCTGTCTCTGCTCTGGGTGGATCCCAGATATGCTATGGGCAGAAAAGAACAGCTTAGGTTTCAGGGTTTGGCCTGGCTTAGGTGACTCACTGGCAGGGGAGGTGGGGCAGGCTCAGTTTCCCATGAAGTCTTGTCCCAGCCACCCGGTGCATTGCTGACCCATTACAGCTTCCAATCTGAGCTCAACCAGAGGGCTCAAACAAGGGAGTGGCATGGACCTAGAGAAGTTTGCAGAACATCCACCCCCATACACACACTTCTAGCACTGAACTGAGGAAGGTGCTTCTGAGTCATTTCTTCTTTCTTCTCTCCTTTTGCCACATGTTTTCCAAGTACTGTTAAATCTTGGACTCTTCAAGGGCCACCCTATCTCTAGGTCTTTAGTAATACTTCAGAGATGTCCCCGGACTCTCACCCTCCCTTGCTGGACTGCTCACCCTAAAACCAGAGCTTCTGTCCCTGCCATTTCCTTCCCCTCATTGCCTCTCTCCCCTTCCATCAGTCCCTCTTTTCTTCCCAAAGTTGAGACATTGGCTGGGCTTTGTTCTCACTGGTAGAGAGGGCTAAAGACACAGGGTGGTTCTGGCCTGGATTTATTCTTGACATTTTCTCTGCCATCTGGGCAATGGGAGTATCTCTGGACAGAGTGAACAGTTGTGAAAGACCAGTTTTGGTGACAAGTGTTACTCTACAATCAGGTCTCATTCCATCCCCTGAGTGGAGAGCACCTTGGGAGGCAGAATGGACTTGAGGGGGTTGAAATGAGGTCTGGAGCCCCTTGGGAGAAAAGACAGTGTCTGAATGAGAGATGGTGAAGGCCTGAGGGAGAAGACTCCCAGGACGCAGGCTAAGGACTCTAGAGACAATGGCTTCCTGCCTCTCACCTTCTCACCATCCTGGATAACTAAAGCAGGACAGAAGCTGCCATCCTTCTCCTGGGTTTAATTGGCTTCTTAGTGATCCTGGTTCTAACTCAGGCTTCCCAGCTTCCTTTATCCCTCACCCACCATGTGATCTACTCTCAGAGGGATTAAATTCTGGGGCAGTGGCCTCTGAAAGGTAAGGATGGTTTTTGGGGGAGCAGAACTGGAGGAGTGAGATCCAGGATAAGCTGGTAAGGGGACATGAGGCTTTGCAGTATGGGTTTGAGTCTCAGGTCTGCTGCTCTTCCTGTTCGTACCTTAGGCCAGTTTCTTAACCTCCTTCTTCTGTGTCCCCCTGTCTGCAAGATCAGTAAGTGCTACCAGAGATCCTATGGGTAATGTGTGTGGAGCATAATAGTTCCACAAAGGCTCAGCTTTACTGTGATTATTTCTGAGCAGGCAATCTGCTTAGAGAGGGGCAAGGTGCCCAATACGGGGCTTCCTTTGCAGTGTGTGTGCTGGAGAATGGGTGATGGCAGCCTTGGTGCCTGCGTGGAGGAGCCCTTAGGAACTGGGCCTTATAGGGAAAGGGAAAAGGCTGGAGCAAGGTGGGGATACACAGAGGCTGAGCTTCCCAAGAGCCTGGCAGTCATCACCCCCCATCCCCAGTCCTTCACAGGGGGCCCCTGTCAGAACTCAGGACTCTAGCTCTGGCTTGCTGGGAGGGGCGTCCCCCAAACTCACCTCTATCCATCTCTTTTATCTGGGTTGCTGAAGGGCTAGAGCTCCAATGGGGCCTCTGATGGGGAACAGATACACACCAGGCGGAAGCTGCCGGAACTGTTCTGAGCTGGAGTTGAGGATGGGGCCAGGGGTCAGTGAAGACAGATAAAGCTCAGAGCAGCTGGGGGCTCAGGGGACTGGTGGGGAAAGGCAGAGGGGGCGGAGATCCAGCAATGTCCTGGGAAAAGGCAGGGCCAGAAGCTTCTGATGGGGTCCAGTGTCCATCAAGGGCATTGAATGGCCAGTCAGGCCTTTTGTGACTCCTTGGGAGGAGGGAAGAGGTAGAGTCCCCTCCCCTAGAAGGGGATGCAGGAAGGCCAGGTTGTCCTCCAGGAATGAGGGTTGATCCCTGAGAAGCTGAGACTTGGAGCAGGGGGTAACCCTCTAGGGGCAGGCCCGAGGCAGGGGTTCTGAGGCCACTTATGTTTAAGGTGGAGGTGGGAAAAGGGTTGGTAAATGATTCTGTGATTTTAGATCCTGTTTTAATTAACTTTGAAGGGCTTCACTACTCCCTGAATGCCAGAGAAGGGAGCAGAGCAGACGTTTATTTTCCTCTTTTCACTTTTAAAGACAATTTTATTAAATCACCTTGTTTTCATTCTGGCTTGAAGATGGGGTGTTTAACTGGAAAAGTAATTATTTCACCTCGTTTGTTTATGGAGGGAGGAGAGCAGAGGAAGGCAGGGCTACTGGTGAGAGCAAAGAAGTGGCTGCAGCTGCAGGCTGGCACACAGTGGGCTGCACACTCGCATTGTACACTCGCCACAGCCACACAGTCCCGCCAGCACAGAAAGACACACCTTGCCCAACCCGGAATGCAGGAACCTCAGTCCTTGCAAACACTTCTAAACGTTCTTCTGAGGACACATGCCTTCACCCCACACAGCAGGACTCACAGGCAAGAGCTGTGCCTCTTACACAAACAGTGCAACCCAAGTGGCCTCAGCCACCCCCCGGTGAGTGTGTGTGCCCCCCACAGCATTCAGGTGTTTGTTTCCAAGCCTGTGGAGTTACCTCACCACGAGCGCACACAGGTTCAGAGTCACCCCATACAGGCTCTCCCTCTCAAACACAGCAGCACACCATCACAAAGACCTACTTGGGGGACATACTTGTACGAGTGGGCGTGGTCTAGGAGAAGGTGGAAGAGTGGGGGGCCTCTCCCTCTCCTTGGGGTTCCTGGGTCTCCGTATCCACCCAGGCTCCCGCATGGGTTCCTTTCTCTGTCCCAGTGCTGTTCGTGGAATGATCGCCTGTGGCCCTGCTTCTGCAGCCGCGGGCAGCGTTGCTCCTGGACCCCTGAGGCCCTCACCACGGAGCAGGGCCAGAGGAGGCCCCACAGGTTTCCCGGATCAATCGAAACTAGGGTCCTACTCCGGCTTCCCGACAGCGCCCCCGCCGGTTCCCCGCTGAGCGCTGGCGTGGGAGGGGTTAAAACTTCGGGAGCCCCCAGCTCCCCCCACCCGGCTGGTACGTGGAGGGCCGAGTTCGCGGGAGCCGTACCTGTACTTTGTCTTCATCTGTCACCCCTTCTGACAGTCAGATACATCTTGTGGGGGGGGCCTGGGGGGCGGGGGAGCAATAATTAACCTCTCTCGCTTCAGCCCCCAAATGCCGCTGCCTCTGCAGCGCTTGCAGCGGGGTCTGTGGGCAGGAGCGGGAGGAGGGAGCGGGGGAGACGGAGCGGGAGAGGCGCGGGGAGCAAGCCAGGCGCTTGCGGAAAGGAGCCGCGCACCGAGGAAAGGCCCTGACATTTTTATTGCCCTGCCAAGCTCTTTTCGCACCCTCCTTTCCCCTGCTCTACCTGGGAATCGGCGGGCAGATGCGCGAGGTGATTAGACGGATGGAGGAGATTGCGTGCCCAAATTCACCGCGTTCCCTACGCGGGAGGAGCGCGGGCCCTGCGGAGCTGGGCACCTGGGGGCGGGGTTGGTGAGGAAGAGTATTCAGGTGTTACCAGCTGTGCCCAGGAGCGCTGGGACCACGGCCTACCTTAGGCTTGTGTAGAGGGGGTAGGGACACCACGCTGGCGTTTCCTGTTAGTGGCAGATGACTGGAGCTTGTATTAGGGACCAATGTTTCTTCCAGTCATCGACGGGGAAGAGGGAGGAAGCGACTCCAATGCGCATCATAGGGGAATCCAGATGTGGCGAAGGTGGGAGGAGACGGGACGCTGGGAAAGTAAAGCAAGCCCTTGGGAGGTGACTGGAATCAGAGCTTGGAGAAAGAGAAGACAAATTTGTCCTAGACGAGGTCCTTGCGGGGGACAGTTGGGACACGGGGTCACGTAAGGAGAAAAACACAGATGTAGAGGATTCTCAGCCCTCGCTGAGCCCGCGTGTGCCCGGGAGCAGGCTGGTCCCAGAGCCTTCTCCGCAGGAGAGGATGGTAAGAGAGGTGTCGCTCTGGATACTGGGGCTGGGGGAGGTGTAGAGAGATAGGGCCCTGCTGTCCCCTGGGCAGCCTGAAGGCCAAGAGAGTCTAGTTTTTTTCACTTCTTTGAGAAGTTGTTAGTCAAACCTGTCCTCTTTGTAGTGTCTGGTGGGGGGCCTTTTCTTCTAAGGTGTCTGATAGAACTGTGGACAGAGGCTCACCCATGAGTCAGGATATCTGGATTCTAATCCTGGTTTGGCTACTAGCTAGCATTGTGATAGAAGATAAATCACCTAAATTCTCTAGATCACAGGTTTCTCATTTATCAGTTGGTGAGGGGGCTGCTGATGGGGCAAACTGTAGACACTGAAGATGCTGATATCGTGCAATCTTCTGAGTCCTGAGGAATCTTATATTTTGGGCCACTGTACCCCTCCTGTTGACACATACTCTGAACTCCACCCACCCTTGAGCAGCATAAACGCAGACAAAGACAGATCTCCCTGAGGCATAGATCCACTCATACTCTCTTGGTGCATTCTCTCTCTCTCTCTCTCTCTCTCTCTCTCTCTCTCTCTCCTACACACACACACACACACACACACACACACACACACACACACACACACACACACGGGATCCTTGCTTCGTGTACTGTGTGCATCCCTGGACTCCCAATCATCTATAAAATTTGCTGTGGTTGAGAAGGAGCTGGGGCCAGGGCACCCCAACAGAAAAGCTGACTCTATGCATTTCCATTAAAAGAAAAAGAAGAAAACAGCCTAGCAGAGCTGGAAAGTGGAGCAGCAAGACAGGAAGCTAGCACGTGGGAAAGGGAAGAGACCTAGCCTTAGAGAGGTGTAGAGAGAGAAAGCTTGAGAAACCCCAGCTCAGCTGCAGAAGACTGAACTGCAGAGAGGCAGGAGTGAAAGGAGCTGACAGCCCTGTCAGGAAGTCACCTTGATGATTAGTCATCTGTCAGGTTCTCTCCCCCGGGGAGGAGCCCCTGTGAGTCATGCTGCTCTCTGCCTTCCTGATCCCCCCTCACCCACCCAACGCATACACACAGCCTTGCTTTGGAGATGGAAATCATTTCTGGCTATTATTTGCCTCACCTGGAGAAGGGCTGCAAGTTTTGACAGTGTGAGGAGAAAACCAGAAAGAAGTCAGGACTGCCTGGGATGGGACCACCTAGGCTGGCACTGGGTCACCCAGAGCAATGTCATATCTTGGATTGAGTTGGTCTTCTGGACCACTTGTGGTACCCAAGATGGAGGTGGGCTTTTCTCTGGCAGCAGGAGTCTGGAACAGCTGTAGATCACCAAGGACACACTGGGGCCCTTGGGAGAAAGCCGGGCTCTTGTGGAGGATCAGCGCTCATTAAAGGGAGGATTGCAACCAGAGGGAATGGTGGAGGCAGCCTCATTTGTGGAGTGGAGTTTCTATTTCCCCTAGCTTGGGTGTCAGAAATGCTTCCACTCTCTTTGGCCTCACTTGGGATTCTTCCCTGGCCTCTCTCTTCCTAGCCTTCCCTTCTATGGGCCTGGGTCTCAAATTTGAGCCCCAATCTCTTTCACCCCAACTCAAACCTTCACCCATCATGTTAACATGATAACTTCTTAGTCTGCCTTTTAAAAATTCTTTTTATTGTCCTTTACTTTTGAAGTGCAATTTATGAATATATCTCTGTAAAATTTTCAGTTACAAACAATTCAGAAGTCTATAGAGAAACAATCGTCCTTCTCTCATTTTGAGGGTCAGTAATGAGGTTGAGCCCAGGACCTCACACATACTAGTCAAGTGCTCCACCACTGAACTACATTCCCCAGCTCCTTTTTAATTTTTTTAATTTTTGAGGCAGGATCTTGCTAAGTTGCACAGGGCTAGAACTTGAAATCCTTCTGCCTCCATCTCCTGAGTTGCATGTGCCATGGTGCCTGGCCTTTCTTCCTTTCTTGTTGTTTTTGTTTTTGTTTTTGCTTTGGCTTTCTGAGACAGGGCCTGGCTGTGTAGTGCAGGATGGCCTCAAACTTACATTGATCCTCCTACCTCTGCCTCCCAAGGGCTGAGATTACAGGTGTGTACCACCACACCTGACTTCTTTCCCTCTTCGTAATTTTCCTCTTTGCTCCATAAGTCACTATTGTTGACTAATCAGTGTGTGTTCTCCTGGTCTCTTACATATTCACCCCTGCCACACACACAAGTTTTAAAACAATCACTATATAGGTTTATTGGGCTGGGATTTAGCTCAGTTGGTAGAGCGCTGCACTGCAGTCTCTGAGGTCCCCAGTTCAATTCTCAGCACCGCAAAAATGGGAGAAGGACCTGGCAATCCACTCCCAAGACAATCCTGAAACAGTCTGCCATTGAAAACCCTATGAGGGTCGCTATGAGTTGGATACTGACTCCACGGCACATAACAACAACAACATATAGGTTTATCAGGTTATAATATTATTCTGCAATTTTTCATTTTCAATTTAAAGTATTACAGATATTTTCCAGGTCAGGACTATGGCTATAACTCAACAAATGTGGATATACTTCACATAGCATCCCAACTGGGACATGGTCCCCATTTATTGATGGACCTTTATATTGTTTCCAAGTGTTACAAATAATGCCATAGTGAGCCTTCTTAACATATGTCATTCTTCGCAAGAATGAATATTTCTGAGATTCAGATTTCTAGAACTGGCATTAGTGTGTCAAAACATATGCACTATACCAGGCATATCTGCAGCTGTATCACCGTGGCATCTGATCCTGTCAGATCTCAGAAGCTAAGCAGGGTCAGGCCTGGCTAGTTCTTGGGTGGGAGATGGTCTGGGAATACTGGGTACTGTAGGCTTTTGAGAAGGACCTGGCAGCCTACTCCCAAAAAACAATCAGCCACTGAGAACCTTACACAAAGCAGAGAAGCACTGGCAATACTGAAGAGCATGGCACAGTGTTGGGTAGTGTTTCATCTGTTGTACATAGGGTCACTATGAGTCTGTCCCAACTCGATCGCACCTAACAACAACAACATGCTAGGCATGGTGGCACATGCCTATAATCCCAGCACTTAGGACGCTGAGGCAGGAGGATTGCTGTGTAGCCTGCATAGCAAATACCAGGCTAGCCTCAGCTATAGAGTGAGACTGTCTCAAAAAAAAAAAAAACAAAAGACAAACAAAAAACAAACAAACAAAAAAACAAACCAAAAAAACCCCACTATTTACCTAAGCCTGGCCTTCTCATTCAAGTTTGAAACACATTTCCAACCAAGCAAAATTCATAGAGATTTGGAAGAGGGTAGCCTGTTGGTTATTTGCAGATGAATGTCTCTAAGCACTTCAATCTCTAAGCACTCTCCAAGTCTGTAGCAATTCAAGTCCAATATTCAGCTCCTTAGTCTCTCTCCTCCCATCCTACCATTTGGCCACCTGCCTCCTTCTTTGGTCAGCATCATCCATATAAATGCTGCCACCCAAGAACCACACTTAAGGTCATGTTTGACCAAGGTCTCTGAGTGTCCAGATTTGCCCAGGGTTGTCCAGTTTATGTCAATTGTTCTGGTAAAGTTAACTGATTGGACTCAAAACTGCTCTGAATTGGACAATAAATTATATGGCCACACTATCTCTTTGCATCTCTGATTCCTGTTCAATCTATCACAAAGACCCACCAACTCTTCTATTCTTTCCTTTATTCCTATCCCATTGCAGAACTCGGGATCCTATCCTAAGGCTTAATTGATAAAAACAGGCTCCTAAGTAGTCTCCCCACTTTGCATCTCTCTTCCTCTCTATTTTCCACTCCATGGCCAGTCTTGTCTTCTCAGGCCACTACTCTTACAACATGATTCTCTTGCTCCACATTGCCTAAGGAATTGGGTCCATTCACAAACCAACAGAACAGGCATCACCATCCCCATGGGTCAGGAGACTGTACCACCTTATCTGAAAAGAGGCAGTGACAGGTCCTGGAAAAATCGTTCCATGCAACCCCAACCTGTATGAGGTGGCCTGGCATAAGACAATCAAATTAATAACTGACAAGGAGAAAAGACTCCCTAGAATCAGAAGGAAGCTCAGAGGTGGCTTCATACCCCTCTGAATTTAAATCTGGGGGTGGTATCCTTAGAGAGGGGCCCCCTTGGGCAGCACTCCTTCCAGCTATGTTTTCTCTCCGTGTTTACCTGCTTTATCTCCCAGGTCCACAACAATACCAACCACTTTCTCTCCTCTTTCTTTCAGAGACATGGTTCTGGGCAGTTTCTGACTGGCACTTTTCCAGCTGCTGCCTACCCCCTGCATTCCATGCCTCTAAGCAGCATCAGATATGATTGAAGATCCAGAAACATCCAATCTGTGTGTAAGAGTAAGAGTGGTAACACAGAGTCATGTAATGTCATCAGAATCGACCCTCAACTCACTCTAGGGAATGTGCAGAGAGGGCCTGCTCAGAACTTCCTACCCCTTCCCTACCACATTACCCCCATCCAACTAAGTCTTTAGGATTAGCCTCTGGAATTCTTTACCAAACCCAACGGTGCCTGAAGCCTCTCTGCTTCTTTCCTGGCATCCCTTCCCCTCACTCAGAAGTTGCCAAATGGAAAGTGAGCTTGGATGGGTCTTGGTGGCCGAACTCCAAACAGAGGGGGAAGCATCCTGGCACTCTGCCAGCATTCTGTCCATGGTAATTTGGCAGCAAAGCACCAGCTGCATATATCTGCACATCTGTTTATGCCTCTGGCTTGTTATTTATTCTCTGCCTTTCATGGGCAGCACAGCCAGAACACACCTCAACTCTTCCCAAGTTAGATTAACCGGGAAAGAAGGCCGGGACACTCAGTCACTACAATTGCTGATGCTCATTGAAGGGTATGCCTTCTCCAGCAGCTGCTGCCACTTTTCATAGAGACACATCAGAGAAGAGAGAAGGGGAGGGGGAGGAAAAGGATAGGAGGAGAGGAGAGAAGAGGAGAGGGCTGTGGAGTTAGAGCCATAGTCATGCTGGGAGTAATCAGGTGGGCTGATGCCAGGCCCTGCTGGAGAGGGGGAGAGTTGACCAGTCCTTTAAAAACAATCACCCTGACCTTTCTTCTTGCTCAGCACCAGATTTCAGTGTGTGTATTCTTGTTTGGTGTTGGGAAAAGTCAGTCATGGTAATAAGGTTTTTAACAGAGGCTGAATAGGAAAAGCTTTTTGAAGAGCTTACCTAACTCTTTTTGGGGATTCCTGGGGTGAACTACTGGGTGGTGAAGAACCAGAAGCCAGGCTCAGTTCCTGGGATTAGGGGAAATGAGTAAGACAATGAGGAGGAGGAGGAGAGGGAGTGATGGGGGAAGGGGAAGAGAAGGGAAAAGAAAAAGAGAATGTTAGGGAATGGAGAAATACGTCTGGGAGAGAAGGAAGAGGGCTGGCAGGAGACCTGGAAATTTGGACAGCCTAGAAATGGCAGGAGACGCTGTCCTTGGTCCTGATAGACAACTGGCCCAGGAATAGCCCAGAATGCCTGCCCTGGATGGACCCCCAAACTCCCTGAAATTTTCTTTGAAGACAACTGGATAATTTTTGAGGAAGAACAAAGAGCTAGAGTTCATCTGACAGGAACGGAATCTACAGGTCTTACATTTCCCACTCTTAGGCCATTTCCCTTCTGTGCCTTTCCCCAAAGCAACTCCCTGCCCAATCAATGCTCCTTGTGTGAGACAGACAGGTGTGAGCTCAAAAGTAATCGGGACAGGGTCTTCGGAGAAGGGTGTGGGTACCAGAACCCAGAGGATCTTTGGGCTGTGACCAGCCTCAGGGGAAGTCAATTGGGAAAAGACCCAATTGAGTAGAAAGTGGGAGTGGGTTCCTGGAGTGAGCAGTGCTGACCCAGTCAAACTAAAAGCAGTCAGACTTTGAAAAAAAATTTTTTTGTTTGGACAGACATTTTGCTTCCTCCTGTTCTCCTGTTCCTTTGTAGAACTCAAATAGCAACATCATTTCCCCTCCCTTTAAAAAATTATATGTAATGAGCTATTCCCAGGCAGGCCTTGTACAGATGGGTATTTAATCAGCTAGAGTCTAAGCACACGGGCATTCCAGCTTAATTCAATTCCCACCCATTCATTAGGAGAAATATTCATCACCCAGAAATTATAGCACGGCCAAAACTCTGAATGGATTCTAAAGAGCTGTCAGTGGAATGGTAGCTTCACTGACTGTTCAGGAAGTATACTGTGTGGGAGCACCTGGCAGCCTTGGCTATGCCCAGACCCCTGCTTCTATCATGTACCTTATTTTGAGAATCTCTGTTTGCAGATCTTAGGGTCAGGTACTGAGAGGGAAGATAGAAGAGAAATGTCAATGGCTTTTGAGAACCCTGTTTAGAGGGGAGATTCATGGCCCCTGCTTTTAGAAAGCCTCCAGTCTGATGGTGAAGGCACAACTTCCACACTTATGACTGCTCTCTGAGCATTCTGAAGAGTACTCACTTTTGAGTAATCAGACATTTTTGCCCTGGAATTTCTAGCAAGGGACTCAAAATTGCCTCCTCATCAAGGGATCATAAGAGCATGGCTCTTCCCAGTCTATGCAGGAAATCAGAAGCAGAATCTGGGAATAGAAGTTAGGTACAGACCCCATGGCATCAGAAAGCATTACCTCCCTCTGCCATGATGGCTGGGTTAGGTGAAGCCAGGGTTGGGGTTGGGGGTAGGGTGAGAGTAAAGGCCCTCTTCAAACTCTTTTAAGGGCTTACCTGATTGGGTCAGGCCCATGAAAGATAATGTACTTAGTTTAAAGTCAAATGATTAGGGACTTTGATTGAATCTTCAAAATCCCTTTACAATAGGATATAGATTAGTGTGTGAATTAGTGTGAATAATCTGGAGAAGGTATGTGCAATCTACAAAATGCCTCTGCCCTTCTTTTTGTTTTTCTCATAGTTTAGTTTAGTCTAGTTGACACCTAAAACAAAACAGATCAGGGAGTGGGGAGTGATTTTCATGACAATGAGCAAATTCTTTTTGGGAAAGTTCTTGACACCTAGGGATCATTCTGGCTGAGATTTAGCTCAGTTGGTAGGGTGCTGTGCTGCAGTCTCTGAGGTCCTGAGCTCAATTCCCAGCACCACAAAAATGGGAGAAGGGCCTGGCAATCCATCCCAAGCCAATCCCGAAACAGCCAGCCATTGAAAACCCTATGAGGGTCGCTATGAGTCGGACACTGACTCGACAGCACCTAACAACAACAACAACAACAACAGGGATCATTCAGTGGAAGTCAATCTATGGGGCAAGAATTCTACCACATGAGAAGCTGGGGTACTTGTTCCCTTAGCAAATGGAGACTATCCTTAGTTTTCATTTATCAGAAGGAAAGATGTCTCTAAAGGTTCTTGGGGTGTGTGGATATGGCACGGATGGGGAGGACCTCAAGATTAACCAACACTCTAGGGATTCCCTGCTCTGACTTTTGAGGACACCAGAGCCAGAGCTACAGCGGCAGGTGATGGGAATGGCCTCAGTGACCAGTGGGGCTTCAGCAGGTAATTACCCAGCAGGAGCTGTGAACTGACAGGGTAATTATTAGCTTCTAATTGCAGGGCAAACCCAGGCCGGGATCCTCTTTTCCAAAGCAGAGGGCATTACTATTTGCATAGCAATTAATTACTTTGGGAACTACAAAATTTAATTACCCACTAGTCCGCAGGAGCCAATAATTAAATTGCTCTCAGAAACAGTATTTATTTCCCAGTTAGGCTGAGCAGGTATCTCCTTCCTTGGGGAGAGTGCCTGGGTGGTGACCCCGATCTTATGGTAGGGTCTTGGCCTGAGCAGGCACAAAGCAGCAACCTCAGGGCCCAGCAGGGAGTGCTGGCTCTGTGATAAGATAGACACCCAAACACATGGGCTCCTCATGGACCCTGAGGACACATGACGCCATGTCCCGGCCATGACCCATGGGCTGGCACTCCAGGTGGGGCAAGTAGACCCACAGAAAATCACAAATGGTAGAGAAAAGGGCAAGGAGACCAAAGAGAGCATATTGGCTCACTTTGCCACGGTTGTTTTACCTAACTTGTAACAAAATGTAAAAATGTCTTTTTAGTACTATGTACTTTAGTCAACAGGTTGTGATTCTGGGCTCATCCTGGAATTTCTTTTCATCTTTGATGCCTCTTCAGAATGGAGTATGAGTTGAGAGGGGTTCAGGACAGATTAGAGATTTAAGAGAGGCTGAAAAATGTCTGAATATCATTAGTTAATTTAAAAAAGCAATTCTGAACTAAGTTTAATGTTCCTGTATCAAAATAGCTATACTAAAGCCAGTATTGTGGTGCACACCTGTAATCCCAGCACAGAGGAAGCTGAGGCAGGTGTTATCCACTCGAGTTTGAGGCCAGCCTGGGCTGCACAGTGAGACCTTGTCTCAAAAAAATAAGCAGGGTATAATCCCAGTGATTTAGGAGGCAGATGCAAGGGGATTGCAATTTTGAGACCAGAGGCAGCCTGCACAATCTAGTGAGACCCTATTTTGAGATAAATATGTGTATATATATATACATATCTTTATGTATATACATATACATAAAAGGGGCTGGAGGTGCAGCTCCATGGTAGGATGCTTGCAGAGTATGTGGTAGGACCTGGGTTCAGCCCCTCAGTATCACAAAAAAGGGGAGGAAAAAAAGGAAAAAAGAATGAAGAGGAGAGAGGGAGAGAAAGGAAAGAAGGAAAGAAGGAAGGAAGGAAGAAAGAAAGAAGAGGAGAGAGAAAGCAAGGAAGGAAGGAAGGAAAGAAGGAAGGAAGGAAGGAGAAGAGAGAGAGGGAGAGCAAGGAAGGAAGGAGGGAAGGAAGGAAGGAAGGGAAGAAGGAAGGAAGGAAGGAAGGGAAGAAGGAAAGAAGGAAGGACGGAAGAAAGAAAGAAAGAAAGAGAAAGAAAAAAAGAAAGATGCTATGCTATGCTAAAATGTCCCATGCTCCTGGGAAATATGAGTTCATAGAAGGCCTTGAATATGAGCTCATAGAAGGTCTGGGGGGATCTGGAAGCTTCCCAACAGAAAGCGGCTCCTCGGAGCAGAGCTGTGTTGGATCCAGCCCTTTCTCTTTCACTCTTGATAGAATCAAGGTCATAAAGGTGAACAGAGGTGAGAAAGAGCTGATGGGGAAGCCACCATGATGTGTTTAGGTCCCCTTGCCCAGTGGCTGGGACCTCCTGTCCCCCAGGCCTGAGGAAACCTAGGGGCTGGACCATACCTGCACCTTCATGGTTCTCCCCTCATACCACCAGACCCCTTCTCTCCCTCATTGCTTCCTATTGGCTGTCTGGGAGTCAGCAGCCAGGCAATGGCTGCGGCAAGGCTGCTTTCACCTCTACTCCATTGGGAGTGTGTAGGTTGAAATTCTCATCCTGGGTGCTGGGGATGCTGGTGCTGGGGTTGACTTGCTGCCCAGTGGGTTGTCCAGCCTCTGAGTAGTGGACTCAGAGTCCTGGTGTGCTGCAGCCTCTCTCTGAGAAAGGATGGAAGAATAGGCCTCACTTCCCTTACTCTTCTCTCCCTTAATCCTGGGGAGGGTCTCAGGCAGATCAAATGGGTCTTCCTTATTCTGCCCCCTTATCTTCCTCTGTCCAGTTTCATAGGTGCATCGAAGGCCCCTGTTGTGAGCAGATCCAGAGCCAGGCCATCTCTCTGCCCCACTGCTGCTGTCGGGTGTATGAGTTCCCAGGCGATGCCATCTCCTAGAGCTGACCCCTTGGAATCCCCCAGACAAAGCCTTGAGCTGAGCACCTGCCGCTGCCCCAGGTGGAATCCCATGGACACTTCTAATGAAGTTCTCTCTGACTCCGTTCAGGGCACCCACCACCCGAGGTTAAGAGCAGCGGCCGGCCCTCAGCCCAGGCTGCTGACAGCAGCAATCCATCTCCATCACAGTAATGGCGTCCCCATTAATCGGCCATAAACTAATAAAGCAAGCACTTTCCACCCCTCGCCCCCCCAACTTCATTAAGTCTTTAGTACATTAATATGTCTTATTTAGTGTCAGTTGAGCCTCTTTCCCCAATTGGGGTGGAGCTTGGTGGGGTGGGCGCCTTGCCCAGTGGGTGGGGGGGACATGACCCCTCCCCTGGCCTGGGCAGAGGGGCTGCTGACTCAGAGCCACCCCCTCCCCTCCCCTCCTCCACCTGCTGCCCCCTGGAGGGGCTGGAGAGGCTGTAGAGGGGAGGAAGAGCAGAAGGAATAAGAAACCCTGAAGTAAGTAGGGAGGGCAGAAAGAGGAGGAAAGAGGGTGGAAAAGAAAGGAGGAAGCCAGTGAGGAGGAAGGGGGAGGCTGGAGGAAGGAGGAGGAGACGGGATAGGGGAGGAGCTGCACACCTCCAAATTAAATTTGTGATTCAGGCATCAGATGGGCCGACAGCCAGAGATTAATTCGACTGATCGAGTTATAAAGAGCGGGAGGCCTGGGTAATCAATCTTGCAGCTGTCAGGCCGACAGGCAGGAGTATTAACCTGGCGAGACGGCACGGCACGTACGGAGGACTTCTTCATTTCATTCACCCCAACCACATCCCTGACCACCTCTGGCCTGTCTCTCCAAATAATAATAATTGTGGCTGTTAACGATGACAGAGATAGGATGCGGGCTGTCCTGCGGAGCTCCCAGCCATTGCTCAGATTGACCCCTTTCAGAAAGTAGAGCAAGTCTCAGCTCTTGGCCCCTTTGAGAGGAAGGGACTCAAAGAGGCCTTCAGTACAGTCAGAACTGGGCTGGGAAGGACAATGTCCTAGATCCCTTGTACCTTCTGGAAAAAGTTGCTCCTGTCAACCAGCTGGCTCAGCCCCTGACACTTTTGGCTCTGACCAAGGAAGCTGGTGTCCAGAAAATGAGAATGACACTCCCTCTGGGTGCTAACCATTCTGGCCACAACCAGAGCCCTGGGTGGGGTGGCTCGGGGGCCCATCCCTGGCATAGGCCCCTGGGCTAGGGCACCTCCTCTCCCCACTCTGCTCCTGCCTGACAGTGTCAATCTGCACCTGGGGGTGGGGCGGGGATCTCCCTGCAGAGACTTGTGGAAGCGCCATCCTTAGGGCAGAGAAGGGGTGGGGCGGGGCACTGCCTTGAAGTTGACACCTTTCTCAGCTCCAGCTAATTTTCACATCCTTCAAATGCTGATGTCTCTTTCTTCTAGCTCCAGGGAAAGGAAGAGGGAGAAAGAACATTGTGTGTGTGTGTGTGTGTGTGTGTGTGTGTGTGTGTGAGAGAGAGAGAGAGAGAGACAGAGAGAGAGAGACAGAGAGAGAGAGACAGAGAGAGAGAAAGAGAGAAGGAAGGAGGAAAGGAGGAGACAGGAAAGAAGATGTGATGGGGGTGTCTTTAGGGCTTTTTGGGAGTGAGGTGGACCTTGTCAGTCCTCTGAAATGGTCTTGCCATATGCAGCAGGGGCCTTGGAAAGCTGAGATGAGCAGATAGGAGTCATGGACCCTCCCTCCTTTTCTCCTCTCTCTCTCTCTCTCTCTCTCTCTCTCTCTTTCTCTCTTTCTCGCCTCTCCCCCTCTCTCCCTCACACTTTTTGTACTACCAGGGTATTGAGCCTGGGGCTTTGCACATACTTTACAAGTGTCTACTACTGGGCTGCACTCCCAACCCATTTTTTATTTTTGACCTTAAGACAGAGCCTCACTAAGTTATTCAGGACATCTCTGGTCTTGAACCTGAGATTCTCCTGCTTTCATGTCCCTAGTCACTGGGATTACAGGTAGGCACCACAGTGCCTTGCTCTCTCATTTCTCAGTAAGAACAGGCACAGGGCTAGCTGAGGGGACCGTGGCCTCTGAAATAGTCTAAAAATCCCATCTCTCCTCCTCCTCCTCCTCCCCTCCCCCTCCTTCTCCCTCTCCCACCACCATCCTCCTCCTCCTCTTCCTCTTCCACCTCCTCCCCTCCATTTCCTCTTCCTTCTCCTCTTCCTCTTCTTCTTCTCCCCCTCCTCCCTCCCCCTCCCCCTCCCCCTCCCCTTCTTCCTC